>JALPQI010010773.1:0-57570 GCA_025490895.1 Thaumatotibia leucotreta
GCCAAATCGTGAGCATTACTTGATTATAAATTCTAATTTTAAACGTAATTGATTTTCTAAGAAAAGTTCTGTGAGGAGCAATGTACTTCAAAATGGATCGTTCATAATTATTAGCGCTTGATAATGATGCCAGTATTGACAGTCCTCAGCCGCTCGCAGCATTTGACAACTAAAGAGCTCACGCGTTACATTGATTGTTCGATGGGAATTAATTATTAAACAGGTAATTTAAATATTTGTCAACTCTTAATACTAGAAAACGATTGCCAGTAATACATATTAATACCCACTTTCGTGAAAGCTTGGGGCATGGTAACATACTGTATACTTAATTTAGAATTAACTACATTTACTAATATGATTAATTGTGTGCAACTTTTCGAATATTTTCTCAAAAGATGTATAATTTAGTAAATACCATACCATGTAGATAGGTACCTACCATGAAACTTATATTGAGGTTTGAGTAGGTATATTGAGCTTTCGAGGCAATCATTTCATTGACCTAATTAGAAGTTTAGTTCAATTTAATTAAAAACTCGGAATTTTGTCACTGTAGAAACTGTGTTTGTCAATATAGACTTTATTAGACGAAAAATAATGCTCATTGTTTCTCTATTGTGAGATAAGAGATTGATAAAACAAGCCAGCGGTCATTATGGCAGTGGGCACGCCATCCATATAGCTATAACCGTTAATCTCAGCCACCATAATCAATTTAATTAGGTAAATGTTTTGGAATTTGGTACAGTAACCTTACCTTTTGTTTTTTTTGGCACGCATGGCAGGCGGAAATATTTATTTTATACTGTCGTTTTTTAAATTAACAACTGAGTGTACGAAATAGCGATGGAATCTTTGTAAGCTCAGAATTTTATCGAAGTACTTAACGAACGCGTAACTTTCTAAGACTTGATTTTTTATGTACGGTCAAGTGCAAAAAAACGTATTGAAAGAACCTTCTCATAAATATGTTACGTCGTTCTTATTACATAGAATTAAAGTGCACTGGGACAAATTTTTGAGAATTTTTATCATAATCATCAGCCTATGATAGTCCACTGCTGGACGTAGGCCTCTTCTATTAACTATGCCTATAGACGCATTAGGAGGTAAATGCCTATAATCGCCAGGCTGGGCAAGCGGATTGGCGATCGCAGTAATGTGTCCCCTATGATGACGCTGCTGCCCGTCATCAATCTTGTATCAAATAATGCTTAGTGACACTTCAATCCCTTAGTCGACTCTTACGACACCCGCAGGAGGAGTTGGGGTGGTGACAAATGTATTCTTACTGCCGTCACCACACGGCCAAGAATTTTTATAAACACCTTATTTTTCCTTTGACTGTACCTAACTCAAATACAAGTATCGGATGTAGAGGTGTGCGCCGGCATAGAAATCGCCGGCGGCGGCGCGCCGCAAAATCCCTTCCATTCCTTATGGATGAGAAGATATTAAAAACTTAGATATTGTTTAGGACAAGTTTATTATTAAAAAAATAAACATGAAACAAAGTTATAGATTGCATTTTATGCGGAAATTGTCATAATTATTATCGTGTACGAAAAATATTTTATTAACTCGCACAGCGGCCCAACCGCGAAAAACGCGGTAGTAGGCCTGGATCGAGTCGTCTACAGATTCCCAATACTACAGATTCCTAATACTACAGATAAGAGATAATACTTCAAATATTGTCAATAGTATGCATTCCTGATTGTGCATATTCCCAATAATACGAATTTTAAATGCTACAAATACCCAACACTACAGATTCCCAATACTTTAGGTTCACAATACTACGAATTCCCAATAGGTACTGCCGATTATATATGATGATTTCAAATACTACGGATACCCAGCTTTACAACATCTTTATAGTACCATCATCGCCCACACTGCTAGTCATACATGGGTGTATAAACACACGAATTTTTTTTTTAAATATAAAAACGTCCAAAAATAATAATAATAATAATAAACGTTTATTTTCAATACCAGTTATAAATAATACAGTTCCATCAGACTCCAAACTAGGCAGAGCCTGTATCTTGGAAATCTGCGAGAGTGATTGATATTTGTAATTTGACATTTTAAAAAAGCAGAATCTTAGCGTTTAATGAAAAGAGGAAACATACCGACATGAGAAATACCTTTCTTAAAAAAAATGTTACAAATTGGTCTATTTTTGGAGGAGGAAACAGGGAACACAAAACCATGTTTTCGCCAATTTTACGTAGGTATTATGAGGCGAAGCTGCAGTTGTCTATTTCTAAGCCCTGCAAAGCAACAGCAAATTTTTTCAAATGCCAATTTTTTTAAAAGCTTCCACCTTTTTCCTCTAAAAATATTTTAATCTTATTCAAATGCAAACACTGAAATTAATAGAATCAGTTAATAGACAGTCATTAAACCTCATATGGTGGCCTAACGTAAATAATGAATAACATCCATCATCATCAGCAGCCTATCGCAGTCTACTGCTGGACATAGGCCTCCCCAATTTCACGCCACCGTTTTCGATCTTTGGCTGCTCGAATCCAGCTCCTGCCAGCCATCCTGCGCAAATCGTCGCTGCACCGATCGATCTGCACTCAAGAACTCGTTTAGCCAGTCGGTTCTACGGATAATAAGGCCAGCCCACTGCCACTTCAGCTTGCTAACACGGTGGGCTAAGTCGATCACTTTGGTTCTCTCCGGATAACCTCATTTCTGATTCGATTCCGCAAAGAGACGCCGAGCAATGCCCTTTCCATAGCTCGCTGAGCGACCTTGAACTTGTGGACCAGCCGTACCGTCAGTGTCCACGTTTCGGCTCCGTACGTCATGACGGGTAGGAAGCACTGATTGAAGACTTTTGTCTTCAGACACTGTGGGATCGACGATGCGAAGAATATAATATAATGAAAAAACACACAGCTAGTAATATCTAGGATTATAAGCCTAAAAGCGGTTCAATAAGACCTACGTTACGACTTACAAGCAAGTGTGTTGAAAAAGCATTACAGTTGGGAATTAGTAGACGTGAAATCTAGAGAATATGGAATCTGTAGACATAGGAATCAATCAGTAATGTTGAAAATCTGTAGACATGGGCAACCGTAATGTTGAAATGTTAAAGTATTGGGATTCCTGTAGGTTTGTAAATCTGTAGTATTGGGAATGTGTAGACTTGGAATTCTGTAAAATAAATCTGTACAATTGGAAAGAATTCTGCCCAAGTAGTGTATTTTTTTGTAGGTGCGTATCAATATCTGAAAATCTGTAATCCAGAAATGCTGCGCATACAATCTTTTGGGTCAGAGGGAACCGCTTGTCGATATTCGCAAGCATATTGTTGTTTAATGTCAATATGATCAGCGTGGCGCGTAATTTAAATGATTTTATTCCGTAAATTTTTGTCGCGGCGTGGGTTTTTGAAAACCTCGGCGGCGGCGGCGGCGTGGGTCCCGCGGCGCGGCGCCGCCGCGCCGGCGTGGCGCACACCTCTAATCGGATGTTATTAAAACACGTAGCTTCTGAGATTGTAACGCCACTTTCCGTGTGACAAACGATAGTATTTCACAACAAAAAGCACCCTATTTATCGTTAAGAGAGTCACATTTCTAGACACTACACTAACATCTCATTATCGAGCACATGCCCTTTTACAGCTTCAAAAAGTGACACTTTTTGTAACACAAAAAATGCCAAATTAACTTTTTTAAAGGAAACGATCTGTTTTCGGCCCGCCACGTGTGACAGTGTGGAGTTCGCTTCGAATTCTATTTTAGGGGCGCCACATGGTCCGCTGATGGTTACTTTGTCGTCAAATATCCCTCATCAATACTAATACCTATTTTTAGCTTAAGATGAATAGATGACTAGTTTAAGAACCCTACTGACATTAATGCCTGTGATGTATGGAACGTCGTTACTAAACTGACGTAATAAATTAATTCCCTTAATGAATTATTTTTTAGATTCCTCCTTTTTTTACCGACAGTTAAATGTAGCCAAAACCATGGGAAAATAAGGAATCCAAAATAAAATTTGTCCTGTATTCTACTTCTCAAAATACATCCAATAGTAACAAAAAGAACAGATAAAACTGAGTTATTTTGTTTTGTTACTTCCGCAAAAAGATATTACTCGAAAAACCGTGTAAATGTAACACGACAACGAAGAAAACTTACATCGGAATAGTGTACATTCAGATAAAGGGAAAAAGGAACGGCCTTAACTGGTTCCGACATTATATTCGCATTTGAGAAGATCAAAGAGTATGTTGTGACACACAGGAGGAAAAACTTCTGTAGGCTGAGGTGAAGACCGCCCGAGGCCTCTCGAGTAACACCATCCTTGAGGGAGCCAGGCTTTGAAACAAAATGCGTTTGCATACATTAAACTGTAAGAATGTCGGAGATAGGGAGGGCACACCGCCGGGTCCCGGGGGATGGTGTTTCGGCGATTACGCGGGCGGAATTTAGCATCGCCAACTCGCCATCTTGCCGAGATAGTTTGCACGTAACACTAGGCTCTTTGCGTATTTTCACAGTCAAAGCGGCTCTCTTGAATACTTCCGTAAGTGTTTCCAAGTATTTGAAAGGCAAATTAGGAACATATCTCGGGCAAGTTTCTCAAAAGGGCAGCTCTAGTTGGAGTGCTGCAAATATTTGGAAGTAATAAGGTTATCGCCAGTCTATTGTAGCCTGTTTCTGCTTGTTTCACTTTATGAACTGGAGTGTGCAAATATAATCAACGAGACTACAGTTAATCCAATAATAAATAAACGGGGTAGGTATTAAGCATACATTGAAGTGGGGTCTGCCCCGCAATCTCTAGCTAAATCGCCAGGTCCCTTGCGAGTTCTCTCTACCACGATGTGTAGCTATATCTTCTAATTAAACAATGCAATATTACACTTACATAGATAATTAATGACACTCCCTAAAACGATCTGCATATTTTATACCCGGAATTGGTTGGCTGTGGTGGTATTCTGGTGTTAATTATAGCCATAAATGTCGTTGGTATTTGCGGGTGCTTTATAGTGTAGCCAAGTAACGAATGAGGTAAATATTTATTAACCTACATGATAATAGATAATCTTTGTGCTCCCAGAAATGCTCAAGCAGCAAATCTATTTTTATTGCGTTGTAGCTTATTGGCTTTAAAATCAAATACAGAAAAGCAAATTCTAAATATTGAGACCACCTATAGCGAACGGAATTCATGTTTTGTTTTACTGTCCACTACAATCCGCAGTAACTACTTATTCTATTACCATTTTCACTAATGACTCTCAAACCATAAAAAGTTTTACTGCTTTAGGTATTTCGTAAAGCCAAGTTTGCTACTTTTATCTACACCTAAAGCCGATAAATTTAGCTTCTCCCTATGATTACCCCCTAACTATTAAACATCCTGCATCAAATGCGTAACCAAGGGTCCGTCATCATGTGCAATAGCCGAACGCAATAACCAATAAAAGTCACTATAAACTCGCCTGTGCCGTCAGGACAAAGGGTCTCTAGTGGCCAATGAAGACGCGTAGGGCTGTGTCGAATATTTTTACGACTATGACAGTCATCCTAGATTTTATTCGTTCGTGACAGGGATTTGTAATGTTTCTTTCTGTACTGCCAGTTACATGTCCGTAGGTAGGTGAAAAAAAAAACTAAGTCGTGTACAACAAAAGAAATTGATTCCATATTATTGTCACGATGATAAAGTAGGAAACTGATACAGTAATTTTCCTTGACAGTACAGTGCCACAAACTTAGAGAGTGGTCGCCGCTGTGGAGTTGGTTTTTAGAGTAAAAGTAATAACATTACCCGTAGGTATTTTTCGAATAATTTAAATGATTCGTTTGCAATTTGTTTTAAGTTTTACAAAATAATTATATCCTATTATTATTATAAATTACCGTACTTTTAAATTACGGCCACCGGCTCAGATAAATTGGTGGTAGTAAGCGATTTTATTGTCCATTTCCGAATCTTTAAAGATTTTTCATATAGTAAAGTACAAGTTGAACAATTGTACAAATACAAATAATTTATTGTCGATAAATGCATTCAATTACATTCGTGTATGAGTCTTATCTTTTAAGTACCTACCTATCACAGTCATATCATATTACCAATACACATCATAAATGTAAGTCCTACTGCGGAGTCGTGTATTTAATTCGGTTCTCATAAATCCTCAAATCTACGATGACATCCCAAAGCACAGGCACTAAAATTTAATTCTTCTTCATTTGCTCGGAAAATCCTTACTAGTTTTAAAACCAACTTAACCTCAAAGTTGAACATAACTCGCGTCGAGACAGTCACGCGAGCGACTTAAGAACTTCTCGTTCCTTGACAACCCTGCGCAGCAATTTACCGCTAACCCTGTAAATCCACTGCCTTTCAAACCCATGCGATATTGCGTTTTTCCTAACCGCAACGAAGCTTTTTGTAGTCACGAAAGTATGTGGGCCATTTTTGATGGAAATTTTAACAAATTTTTCACAGGACTAATTTGGATTCTGTGCAATAAAATCGCTGCGATCGTTCATGTTCTTTATTTTGATAATAAAAGAGTGGAAATTAAAATGATTTAAACCTCTATCAACATTTTAAGAGTACTTTGCTTCGCTTTTAGTGCATTTGCTTAAACAAATAAGAAAAAAATACAAAAGCTTTCCATTAAAATGCTGCACGCGGCAAGCATACTTTATTCGCCCTATGACAAATATGAAATGAAAACATAGGAATGACTCCCACGGGATTCTTCGAACACTTACATTTTCTCTTAAAACCATAACAAATTTTCGGATTACACGTGCAGGGGATTTTTCTTCCCGTTCTATTGCTCTATTTATTGCTCCTACCCTAACCTAAGTTATCGAAAATATAATCCCTCTTACGCACAGAAACTTCTACAGCTGATTACTACTTGGATGTGATAAGATGAGACGGTCTTAGTAAGGATATGCTTGAAGCAAACATTGGTAAATTAAACTATTTATTAATGGAAGTATGCGAAACAAAAAATATCCGTATGTACAGTAGGTACTTAAGGGATACCTAAGTGAATTAAAGATGATAATAATTGACTGCGTTTCAAATATTCTAGTTTTTTTTTTACAATACAGCGTGTTCACCGCGATCCTATATAATGACACCTTTAGTCTTATGTCTTTGTAACAAAGTGACAGATGGGTGTATTGGTATGTTTATCTTACTTATAACGGAATAAAATATCGCATTTACAATATAGTAGGACTGTGAAATATACCAATTTTTTACCGAAACTTTTACGCGTTTGCTGCATTAACAGCAATGTCCGCCATAAAACAGTCATTATACCTACTTTCATTAGCGGATTGCCCATCCACATTATTCCATACACCAACAATGTTCCTCGAACATTTATTCTCCAAGTTCCGACTTGCAGACGAATAAAATCCAACTGTAATCCCCGCGAGATTAATATTATTTGATCGTGCACAATAAATAACGAGAGAATTCAATGGGAGCGGAATTACAAGTTTTTTGACACAGTTGCGAAGAAACTTTGACCGGATTCAATCTTCGGGGGATTTGCAGTAGGCTTTGCGACCTAATACTGTACATTAGCGTATAAATATGTATACATATTTTCACCTTATGCCGTCGATATAAGAAGGAAAGTGTATTTTATACTTTTGCTCATTATAGTGACGGTGTTGTTGGTCATCAGAGGATATTTCGCTCAGTAGGTATAATTACATTTATCAATGTTATGGATTTAATGTTAGGGCCTAGATGGTGTCAGATGATGACTAGGTTTCTCGACATTTCTACTATATTCTGTCGAACAATCTCTGTCAGTAAAAAAGGCGGCAAATTCAAATTTTGTATGAGGAGCCAACTGTTCGCGCCTACATTTTTTGATTTGGCCGACTTTTTCTAGTGACAGAGATGGTTTTACAAAGTAAAATCTGAGTCTAATATCTTAGATTAAGTGTCGTACCGGGCCGGAGTCGGGGCCTGTACGTTTCATCATACACGACGTAGATATCTCTAAACATAACTATAACGAAGTTCAGTATTATCAGCCGATAGGTGTTCACGTCGTTCACAGCAAACCAGCATCCTCCTACCCTCCTCAGCATGCTCCTGATCCTGCTGCTAAGCATGCTGATCCTTTCGCATGCTCTAAGGATCGATCGAGCCAGCCCGCTTCCAATGGATTCCCAAGCTCATAAGTATCGTTTTGTCCCTTTCGGTCTTATAGAAATATTAGTAAGACCAAAAGGGAAATACGATACTTATCGGCTTGCTAAGTTAGGACACATTTGCAATAAATATTTGAGTATTGAGCGAGTATTGACATTGATTAATAAGAGGGTAAATCTTTGCAAAATACATAATCGTATTAAATATGACTAAGTTTTGCTTTAGTTTCATGAAATACTAAAGAATTTTCAATGCACTCATTTAGCTTAAAAAGATTGGCTTCAAAATCAAATACAGAGAAGCGAATTCTAAATATTAAGACCACCTATAGCGAACGGAATTCATGTTTTGTTTTACTGTCCTACTACAATGCGCAGTAGGTAACTACTTTGCAAAATACATAATCGTATAAATATGACTAAGTATTGCTTTAGTTTTATGAAACACTGAAGAATTTTCAATACACTCATTGAAAAGATTCATAAAAAAGATTGCTGAAGCTCTGATTATAAAAATCAATACTCAGCAATAAATAAAATTAAGTAATTGAATAAAGTGATGCAGTATGCAAGGGTCACTGACAGACCTCTGATATGACGATTTATGCGAAACGGGAGCATGCAACCGAGTAAATTGTACTTATGGGTTATTTGCTGAAACTAATGTACAGGAAACGTCAATAATATTGTTAAATTGTATTAGTTTTACCCCAAATTTTATGTGGTTTGTACAATTCGAGTAACTGTCATTGTGATAATTATGATATACGGCTTAATAAAATATGTTAATAATTTTGCTTGTGTTTCGGGTATAAGTTCGGAAATATTATCATGTCAATAATAGTTATAATATTTATTTTAATGTAGCTATGTACTTCGGGTGGCACAGGACCTGTCCTTGTGGGAATATTTGGAGGAGGCCTATATGCAGCAGTGGACGTCTTTCGGCTGATATGATGATGATGATGAATAAAATATCAAGTGGGTCATTAATGTTTCCAGCGTTAATGACGATTTTTGTGAATTTATGACCACAATTTTAACAAGAAGTGGCAATTATGGCGTGGATTTGTCAAGACCATGTTCTTGATAGCTAACTGTTGAAAATAAGTCAACAGTAGTCATCATGTTAGGGTCTCCCTAAATCAATTGACGCAGAATCGTCTTCATCATCAGCCTATGATAGTCCACTGCTGGACGCAGGCCTCTCCTATTAATTATGCGTATAAACGCATTAGGAGTTAAATGCCCATAATCGCCACGCTGGGCAAGCGGATTAGCGATCGCAGTAATGTGTCCACTATGATGACGCTGCTGCCCATCATCAATCTTTTATCAAATTGTGGCCAGTGACACTTCAATCCCTTAGTCGACTCTTACGACACCCGCAGGAGGAGTTGGGATGGTGGGCATAAAGTGAGAATCGTTTTAAGCCGGGCGAAAAATGCTTTATGTCGACGACATAAGAGCGAATAAGACGTCAGTCGGCACGGATCAGGCGTACCTACTGCCGCGAAAATCGAAATTCGTACATTTCGCGGATTTTTCTCTGTTACTCAAACGAAGGCGTCATTAGAGTGAGAGAGACAAATCATCGAAATTTACGAATTTCGTTTTTCGCGGTAGGGCCGCTGCACGTATCGGCTCGGTCGATGTGACTTCGGATGTTTCGCTCTTATGTCCTGGCCATGACATTGGTCTAAGGCGACCAGCGGCGAGCGAATCCATGAGTTGAAGCGGGATGCCAATATGGGTACGAGCACCATACGTTTTCCGCTGAGCCAGTCGCCTTAGACCGATGTCGTGGCCGCGGCGTTATGCCGTCGACATAAAGCTATTATCGCCCGGTTTAAGCCGATTCCGCATCGATTCATTTGGGAAGACCCTTATTCAAATAATCGCAATCAAACAATTTGCACTTTTTCGGGTATCTATAAAATGTGTTTCTAAGTAGATATAGAACCACCTGTAACTGTCACTAAACGACCTGACTGTAGCCTACTTTGTTCGTGTCATGTTTTTATTTACCCTGGCTTAAAGAATCGAAGAGTGACATTGAAATACATAGATACTATACGTAGTCCAACTTTTATTACATATCAAAATGCTACAAATATGGCTGACTTTCAATAGGTAGCATTTGTTGTCTTTGACACATATCGTGAAACACGTTCGTAAATTTATTTTTACATTACTTTATACTAAGATAAATATCAATAATTTAACTAAGAATGTATGTGAACTTAATTTTGAAATAGGTGATCTGATCTTGGTCTTAAACAAGATTCTGTTCTAAAAGTGCGAGATAATGAAATTATGCAAGTTTTACATTTGTTTACATTTTTGCGTGTCTTACTGAAGCACAGAATATTTATTCACATTTTTTATTTATTTATTCAGGCAACTAATAGACATACAAATAACAATGTAAAATACATGATGTGTTAACAGACCTACAGTGCCCTAACTTAATCATATTATATTCTAATCTAAATTATAAGCTAGTTTAGGAGCAGCTAGCGGGTTGTAGGCTAAAATGTATTATTTTTTGAGTTACCTATTATATTTAAAATTATTTTTTTATTCGACAAAATGTTCAAATGTTACAAACAGTCAAACATTAAAACGCATCTCTCAGCAGAAGCCCGTCAAATAATTTGCGCTCATAACGGCGGGGCATTACTCTCTCCTTCATTATGAGAAATTGCCAATTTTCACGTGTGTCTCATTTTATGTCGCCATAAGATTGAGTCATAATTCACAGAATACATTTCATTTGCATCATCTAAGCGGAAAATGGCCTCGTATTTTTAAGGAAAAACAAAGTTTGTCATATTTGAATTAGTTAAATAGGAAAATATTGTTATTTGTTTTATGGAACATAAGTTGTCTTTTTAAAATACGTATAAAGTACACAGTATAAAGATATTTTATACATTATGCTAAGATTTTTCAACTGACAAGCCAGGAACCTGAACCGGTATTTTACAAAAACCTCAAAATAGCCAAATATTTTTAAATGTTTTATACTCTTTATGTACTGCTTAATATTTTATGTAACTTACAATATCATATTTTTTAATTACTCCATTAACTTACAATTTATTTACTGAAGAACGAAAAAGAACGAAAAAAGAACCGTTCTTTTCTGTGACAAACAATAGTTTAGTCTTATCATTTATGATTCCCTTTTAAATTATTCTGACAGACTGTCGATTTAAGTTTGGTAAGGCCAAGGGGTCGTACCTACCTAAGACTAAAATCTCGTATGGAAATACCTTAAACCAATTTTTGTAAAACACATGCGATTTACAGATTTCGCGGTCTACAGTAATCGATGGTTTAAGGTGAAAACGATTTTTGTCACTGTTCCTTTTTTTAATATTTATTTTCAAAACTACAATTTATGTACATAGATTGTACTGTTCTTTAGGTACCACAAGAAAATATCGCCCATTGTCAGACCCTTCGTAAATACGACTATTGAATAATTTGTGTTTAATTAATTCAAACCCTGAGTAGCCACTAATAAACTTTATACAAGTATAACGGATGCGTAACCGTAACACCAATGTAGAAATAACTGAATTAGACATTGATTATTTCCGTTATTAGTCATAAAAGGAGTCATCCCCTGCTTACACCTTCATCATCATCATGACGCCACTGTTGAATATGTATACATGGGCCACTTACACCGTATCTACTTTTAATTCCAATTAAGTCTCAAGCACGTATAAATCGTTAACACATTAGACCTTCCCCTTATTAACACTAATTATGCAAACAAACAGCCTACACACGTCAAATAAGCTCAAAGTTCGTTCACCCCAAATATGAAATGCACCCTCTCTAAGACAAATTATTTCATTTCCCCCATGAACGTGACTGCAGCTATCATCTGTGGGTATATCTAGTGATGTAAGGCAGCAATTTATTGTGACGATGGGTGATGATTAGTATAGTGGGTATAAGTGGGAGTGAGTTGTTATTAGGTCAAGAAAACTGCTGTAAATTAGCTATATTACTTACTGTAGCTTTAAGGAGTAATAAATACATTACATAGTGGCCAAGAAATAAAAGAAACTGAGCTTTTAGGGCGCAAAATAGATGTGGCGGATTTATTGAATTAGTTCAAGTAGTAAATAGTAGTAGTAGTACCTAGTATTATTTTACGTAATAAAATCACATTTTTATCTATCATCGTCATCATCATCATCATAATTACTTAAGAGCTACGCTCTTGTCGGTGAAGTAATCGCCATTCCTTTCTATTCTGTGCAAGCCTTTTGACATCTGAGTACGACTTGACGGCTACTTTTTCCTTTAATTGGCTGAGGTATGTAATTCTTGGCCTTCCTCTACTTCTCTTGCCCTCGATCTTCCCCTCTAGGATATTCAAAAAGAAGCTGTCGTGTCGTATCAGGTGGCCCATCATCGTGCCTCTCCTATTCTTTACTGTTTCCAGTATAGGCATCGCTTTTCTCCTACCATTTCGAGTACTTCTTCATTCGTCTTTCTTTCCGTCCAGCTAATCCTTTCTATCCTTTTGTGAAATTTAAAAACCAACTACCGGCCAATTCTGATTTCCAAAACCTTACAGGCAATAGCAATGCAATATTTTTTTATATTATATTTTAAAGAAATTACTAAATTTTATTTAGTACCATTTCAATAAGGAACATAAAAATCTAAATCTAAAAATGAAAGTAACCAACTTGCAAGCCAAAAATTATATTATCAAATTGTCAGCTACTAAAGTGACAGTAACGTGTTTGGGGAATTTGGTCTGACAGAGGGTTGCCAATTGGGATTTTAATAAAAATAGCAGAACATTTTATTTAATATTGAGTAAGAAGCATTAGACACATTTCACAAGTAAAATCTGCTGATAAACACATAAATAATTGAAAGGGTTCAGACAACATAAATAAAAATACGTTTTACGTTACTTTTGTTCCATACTTGTTGTAATTTCATATGAAGAGATAGTATGTTTTACTTACTAGTTAAAATTACGATGCTCGATGTTATCAGCTACGGTACATGGACGAGATAGACAAATGGATATACCGTAGGCTAATATCTAATATATCTACCCTGCGATTACGGAACCCCGGTAAGGGCATCACCATCTCGTCTTTACCTATATTTATTAAAAAAAAAATAGTACCGTCAACCTAGCCAACTTTGCCTCCAGTAGAAACATTGCCCAAATATATTTTTGTGGACATCTTTTATTGGCTTTGTTTACTGTACACTCAGTTTTGTCTTATGTACTGCCGTTGATGCCCCAAATAAATAAAATAAAAACTAGAATTTTGTAATAGATTGTTTGATAAAGAAAAATACAATACAACACCCCACCATTTTTAGCATAAAATAGGTTACGTGACACTGAGTATTACTTTTTAAAAATCTTGGTTTGGGCCATGTTTCCCCTGGAGGCAAAGTTGGCTAGTTTGACGGTACATTGAATTTAAACTTTCGTGAGACGTAATAACTATAAAGTAATTAAACGGTTAAACACAAGTATTAGTCACTATGCGCGACATGCCCAACTTGCGAGTCGCTTGCCGTGAACACGGGCTCAGTGCTGGTAATAAAAACCTAGGCTCTCCGGAACATATCGCGCGTAGGGACTAAATATACGTGAGTTTAACCGTTTAGTTATATTTATAAAAAAAGTACATATTAGTTTTTGCCCTATATTTGCAGTGCAAAACCGTAAACATAATATACATATATGTATCCAGCCACTCTGTGAGCACCCCTCTACCAATTACAATTCACATTATCACGTCCTAGGTATCTTATGCATGGAGGAACTTGGTGCCAATGGTTGTGGATGCCAATAAATGAATTGGTATTCCTGCCAAGGAAATATCACTAAGGATCACGTGAAATGAAATCTTATAATTAGGGTTAGGAATTTTGGTGGCATTAGGTGAACAGAGAACAGTGGAGTCGTTGCTCAAATTGTGTATGATTGATTGAATAATTAATTAATCAAAAATAATACATAAATATATTATTTTTAACAGGGTTTCGCCCATTTTAAGTATTAAATAATTTTATTGTATCAATATGTGACTACCTATGAAATGAAGCTCAATCTTTTTAATATATATAGCTTATGATTATTATCTAAAATTTATGGGCCTCGAGAAAACTAGAACCTTGAAAATCAAATAAATATATTTTGTAATTTATCATCATTTTTATTGAAAATTTATATTTTTCTAGATTCTCGAAAATAAAATTCATGTTATTTATTTAAATTCATTGATAAATCGAGCTAGAACTAAACACTATTTCGTTATTATTTTATAAGTTAATCATTTATTCAAGTAAAAAATGTTTATAACATCGACTCCACTGCTCTCTGTTCCATAAATGCCACCAAAATCCTAACCCTACTTATAATATTACCGTTCAAACTGGATAGTGAATAAATATTTGTTTATTAAACCATTTTTGGATTCCTTTTTTTGTTTTCTTCGAAAATTTATCAGTTATCACGTGAAATAATGGTACGACTTTTCATTCCGTAATTTCTATAATATATGTAAGGTGTTTTTGTTACTTTTACTAGGTCCAATTATGAGTTATTAGTTTCTAAGGTAGGTTCTTAAGGTAGTTCACAGGTTAGCTAAACTTCTGAGTGGAAACGCTTCAACGCTATCGGGTTTGAGGGTCTTAAACAGTTTTTCGTCGATTATGCAGCGCCATCTGTTGCGAAGTTTTATCAAGCGGAAAGCAAAGTTCGCGGCGGCACCCACCTGATCTTGTCTTTAATATATGTTATCTTCCTTCATCCTTGTTCTTGAAACACAAGTTTATCTGAAGCTTTCAAATAAAGTTTATTCTCGTAATTGTCCTTCTTAGACGCACTTCCAAGTTGTCTAATAAGACATCAACATTTACGTGAAACACTTTTTCCACCCTCTCCACTTTGTCACCGTCAACGTGAAAAAGTCCAGGGAAAATTGACCCCAGTTCAAGCGAGCGCAGCCATAATTAGAACAGGCTAATGTCCCGGAAAAACAATTTCATAAAACATCTCATTCCGTCCGAGCCACGGGAGCCGAATAAAAAGAAATAAGACACTAAATAAACGTCTACTTATACGCTTGGCTACACCTTCATTTAGGGTCCACCATGAAAAATGTATGCTGATGTCCCAGCGACAACATTCCGCTTTGCGTGAAAGGACAATTCGCTTACAGCCAGGACGCAAATTAAAATGGCTACGGCCAAGCCACAGCATTTGGAAACCTCACCACACATTCAGACGAGACAAAAATACCTCCTAATACAAAGCTATAGGGACTACAAAAGGATTCCCTATAAGAGTGTTTAAATTTGTAAATCCTTTATACTCTTTATAGTATCGCGTTACACAGAAACCGTTTGTGGAAAATCGCTTGACGCGTGCTTGCAAAATTATCTATGGTCTGGTGAATACGATAGGTTTTCACTGATTTAATTTATTTATAGCTCAATGTGACACAGGATTAAATGTCCAGTGTTGAAACTATTTCGTATGTTGTTGCCAAGTGAACAAGAATTCGACGGCCTCCGTAGCTAAGTCGGTAGTAACTGCCTACGAAGCTGGAGATTCCAAGTCCGAGTCCCAGCGAGGGCATTTTATTTTATTTTTTTAGGGTGTTTATTACAAATTTCAGTATTGTTTTTTTGTTTTGCTTTTGTTTTATGTATCTATTATATTACATCATCGCTTAGTATCCTCAGCATAAATCTAAATTGAGCTTAATGTGGGACTAGGTTGATTTGTATGAGATTGTCCAATGATATTTATTAAAAAAACATGTAAGTAATTTATTTTACCTTTAAATTTAACAAAGTAATTTGATATACTTAGGTATGTACGTATTAGGATGTAGCATACTAGTACTATTTAAACCAAGGGAACTGTATGCAATTTATAATATATGCTATAGTTTAATAATCAGCGTCAGATGCCAAATTTAATCAAACCGCGTAGTGCAGTAATAAAAAACAATCATTTCCCCGTTTACATCCTTCTATTTTTAATTAACGAATTGCTTCGAAACTCGCTAGGCAAGACACCACTGCTTTCAAATTAAGAGGGCAGTAAAAATACAGTAAAACATTGAGAACCGTTGAAGCAAAAGAGGAAGCCTGGAAAGTGTCTGCAGCAATCAAATCTACTATGTTGCAAAATTAGTCCAAAGCATCCGATCCAAATTACAACTTTGGAACGTCTTCAGGAAGCAGCCTGTTTTTAATTATGCTTCCAATATTAACATTAACGATGTCTAATTGAATTGAAATAATTAAGTTTGTCCTAATGCTCTTAATGACCGTCTTTTGAAGTTGTGCTTTGGCACAGGAAATGTTATATTATGGAAATACGAGTGGATTCAGTGAGTTGTTGTTGGGATTACTACAGCTTATTTTGTATTTTCAAATTAACATACAGATAAGTTGTGAAACCGTTGTGAGCCGTGTGGTGACGGCAGTAAGAATACATTCGTCACCACCCCAACTCCTCCTGCGGGTGTCGTAAGAGTCGACTAAGGGATTGAAGTGTTACTGACCACTATTTGATAAAAGATTGATGATGGGCAGCAGCGTCATCATAGTGGACACATTACTGCGATCGCCAATCCGCTTGCCCAGCGTGGCGATTATGGGCATTTACCTCCTAATGCGTTTATACGCATAGGTAATAGGAGAGGCCTACGTCCAGCAGTGGACTGTCATAGGCTGATGATGATGATGATGATGAAGTTGTGAAAAAGGATATTTGATGTATATTTTGAATAGTGTAATAATATGATCCTAAATAGTAGAATTCAAGATATCAATAAAAAAGTTATAAAAAAATCAACTACATGTGTATTTAATTTTGGATTTCGTTATGAACAAGGCAGCGAATAATGGATGAGCTAAATTACAATTACAAATACATAGAGAGACGTAGATATACATGGAGTAGGGGAAACTTGCCTAATTCGTACCCCTTAAGGGAAAGTGCTAAATATCAGGATATATAAATAAGAAATTAATATGTTTATGATATCAAAAGAATCTTTATTTATTTACTAATCGACTAAAGTAACAAATTAATTTTGAACTTCAATATATTCTGAGATAAACACAATTTAAAAAAAAGTGGAAAAAGTACGATATAAGACTATGTATTCCAAAATCGTACCTCTGTATCCCTATTTCGTACCAGCGTAACTTAGTATAAAAATTAAGATTATATAATTATTTATAGTCTCATTATTATAGCCAATGATATTCAGGGATATTAGTAATATTTATTTTCTCAAACATGCAATGAAATGTTGTAGTTACGTGCCTAAAAAGTGGCCGGGAAGTACCTCGTTGCCGGCCTAGGCCGGCAAGTGCCTCTTTTTTAATTTTCATTTGACATAGGGTGGTGACCTGGCATCTTGGCTTTTAGCCAATAATTATCTGTAAGTAATATTAGTATAAAAAAAAACGATTGGCAAATTTTTGCAGTTATGATTAGGTATTTAAATTATATAATTTAAAATAAATGTACAATAACTGCTCAAAATAATATTTAAAAAGCAGTATTATACGGCGCGATCCGTCGGCCCCGATCATCGCATGCGATTAATTGGACCCAACCGACCACGTCGTCTAGTACCGCTTTTTTAAAGTAAAAATTTGCAACTTTCAAACAGGTCAATCTTAAAAAAAAATTAGGTGTCCGTATCGTATTTGACTTTAGTTGTGTTTCAAAGACTTAGTTATGTAGTTGACTTATAATTTCTTAGAAAGAAGATACATTTTTTTGTTTCATTTCATTGCATGTTTGAGAAAAGCATTATACATACCTCGGCCATGAAGTGACATGTTGCCGTCCGAATACTATCCGGCCTCGCTTCGCTCGGCCGTCTACATATATTCGGCCGGCAACCAGTCACTTCCCGGCCTCGGTAGTAATGTACTATTAGCCACTAATCTTATTATATTGTTGACTTTCTTGCTTGCTTATTTCAGATTTAAAACTAACATTTTACGTTTTTTTTTTCAACCCATAATTGTTTGTCGGACTGCATAATTTCATGGCATTGTCAAAAATAACATTACGAGAATATTTCTCGACTCCAGCACAATGTCAGTGGATCCAGACTTCATTGCGTAGGTACACAAATTATTGTCTCTTATTTTGTTTCCTTCCTACAACATGAGCCTGACCAAATTCATTTTTTTTTAAATTTCCTTTGTTAATATACACAGAGAGTTATTTCTATAACTTAACATGACTAAGTATTGTATTATTCATTGGTTATGTTTATCTTATACAGTCAAATAAACGATTATTCCTAAAACGTACCGGTACGAAATAGAACAAAGTGATGAGTACGATTTAGGCATAAGATAACTAAGATTTAAAAATTGCCGTATAAAAAAATTGTGGTTAAACTGACGATAATATTTCTCGTAATTAATAGCGTAAATAAGTAAAGAATTAAGCAATATACTTATAATTTACAGAGCTAATTGCGATCAAAATTGAAATCCTTAAGAATCGACCTTAACTATTACTCGAAAACAGCGAAATTAATAACTTATTGAATAATTTTCGATGGAGTGCCACTGTGGGGTTGTTTCTCGAATGATGTTACACACCGAAAAAGTAGTTCAGTTTTATAAAACTTGCGCCGCTTCAGCAGTTTCAATTCACAAGATATTGATGGGGTACGATTTAGGCAGGAGTACGATTAAGGCAAGTTTACCCTATATTTATCATAGTTTTTCCCGGTGCGTTCTGTCTATTATTTTCGTGCAAAGATATCCCCAAAGAATGCAACATAAATATATCTAGTTAAACGTTTGTACGGACGTACTGGATAGAAATAACGACTCGCGCGTTATCTACGGAAACTTATTAAGATAAGCCGTCACGAATAAAGGCTATTTGTCTTATTGGGTAAATGGATAAATTACCTTCACTGGCCGTATTCCTGTAACTTACATAGTGCATTAGAGTTAGAGAACAGTTGCACCGCACCAGTTAAAGCTAAAACGTAAGAAAAAATTTCGTAGGCTGCAACTTGATATATATCTCTCTATATGCCTTTACTGTTATTTTAAAGCAAAGATTTAAATATTCCTATTAAAACATCAATGACTGACTGTCTAACAATGATGAATATCGCAACCTATGAATAATGTCTAAAAAATATGAATATGAATCGACTTTTTCTGTCTTTTGCCAGTGGTTACAGTCACCTGAGTCATGCTAGATTTATGGAAAATTGTGCTACTTAAATTATGCATTTTGGTGTTAATAAGATTTTTCCTTAATGGGCCACCTAAAAAATGGACTACACGCATATTTGGATAATTTAAGTAGCATAATTCTGCACAAAACCAGCGTGACTCGGGTGACCGTAACCATAACAATAACAGACAAAAAAGTTGATCTTCCACTTGCGTCCTCGTGAAGCGGTTGTAACAGCACAAGCGATACGTGTGATAGACAACCCAGATTGTGAGGTAATCCTGTGAAAGGATATTAACTGATGTGTTTGTGATTACCAATTCATGTTGGTGTCCAATCGGTTTAATGGAATTTATTTAATAGAACTCCCACAGCGGTTACTCTGGCAGTTGCGGGTAGCCAGAATGACATTACGTAGCTACATTTTATATTTATAAAACGTTTAAGCATTGTAAGTTTGCTTTATTTCATGCTTACACTCTTAAGTCATCAACATCTGTGGCAAAATTGCAATTAAACCCTAACGATAGACATAAATTTATACGTTCTTTTTGTGTTAATTTGCTCGCAAAAATATTCTTTAAAAACTCTTACTATTGAACATGCGCACATAATAAATATAGCGATTATAAAGAAAAGTAAAACTCATAGGTACTTACTACATAAGCATATGTATTTATAGGTTTAATCAAATGGCCACGGTGTAATCAATGCAAACCAACTGCAAAACTTTCGTCCCAGCTTCTGTAGTAGTAGTAATGTATATTAAAGCGAACAAATACAATTGTGATATGGAAATTTCCAGAGACCAAATGATATTATTTTGCTTTTCCATCAAACCAGTTTTAACGCTATGTAGAAATTAAAATGTTCATAACACCGACACAAACTCGCGTAGCTAACATTGAAACATGCATCTGTCAGAGCGAGCGTGGACAAATTGCAAGTGACGTTTAGTCACGGTTAGTGATGTGCCCAGAGGGGATAAAATAGCAGGTATTTCTAAAAACGTGACCGGAATTTTAGCCGTCTGCTCTCTTTGGGAATTTTCTTAAGCCGCGTTTATATTTGTCTGTTGTGTTGTGTTGTGACGCATCAGAACGGTATCGGTTTCAAGTATTTAATATCGTTGCATTCACATTTATCTGATGCGCTGTGTTGTGACGGCGTGTGTTGTGTCGCGTCACGAGCGATCCCGGTCCGCGTCAGACCGGGTGAGGTACGGGGGGCGGGGGAAGCGACACGGCATAGCAGTGTGAACGCGCCAGTGTCGTGTCGTGAATGTCGTGATGCTTAATGCACAATTTTCTGAGGAAAATAATTCATATTTTTTTAAAATAAAAACCATACCTTAAACATACATATATCAGGTTTTTTTTGTACCAATAGGCTTGTGAAATTTTGTCTGTATTTTTTATGTCTTCTGCAATCAAACTGTGCCTTCGACGTTCTAAAATACTGACGAAAATTTTCAGGTACACTCAGGTCACTCACAAGCTCCTTTACGAGACAATGAAACTCGCCTTTAGTTTCTCTCTTTCTATTTACTGGACTAATCCAGTACCTCCTTCTCTTTCTTTCTTTTCTAAGAAGCGTAGCCGGCGCCAATAAATGCAATTTATCTTCAAAATCGGAATCTGAATAGGATGATTCTTGAAAGAACATTGCGAACGTGTGAGCTATCCGAGTGCTGAGAACGAACTGATATAAAATTGCGTCAGAATGCGTCATAGCACGTCATATAAATGTGAACGGTAGCCATCACGACAGAGAGCATCATAACACGACACGACAGACAAATGTGAACTTAGCTTTAGATTCAATAATGTGAATTGTACCGATTTTTGTAAATAAAAACGGGCCATGTTCGTTTCCGATCTGTGTTCTAAGTACACAATTTTTATAGGTTTTTGTGTAATATACAGGTAAAGAAGCCGTGTGGTGACGGCATCGGCAGTAAGAATACATTTGTCACCACCCCAACTCCTCCTGCGGGTGTCGTAAGAGTCGACTAAGGGATTCAAGTGTCACTGACCATTATTTGATAAAAGATTGATGATGGGCAGCAGCGTCATCATAGTGGACACATTACTGCGATCGCCAATCCGCTTGCCCAGCGTGGCGATTATGGGCATTTGCCTCCTAATGCGTCTGTATGCATAGTTGATAGGAGAGGCCTGCGTCCAGCAGTGGACTATCATAGGCTGATGATGATGATGATGATGATGACAGGTAAAGAACTGTTTGCGGTATTTTTACAAAAATTAAGCTCTACAGTTTCGAAAAATATTTTATTTCTAAACCATGTAAATGTGAGCTGTTCTTTTTAAAATAGGTACATAATATGTTCAGAAAAATATTTTTGATGACTATTTGACATATTTATTGTAATGAAAATAAGCTTCCGTAGCCTAGTTGGTAGTGCACTCCTACGAAGTGGGAGGTTCCGGGTTCGAGTCCCAGTCAGGACATTGTTTGTGTATTTATTGTCACTGATTTTTTGTTCTTTTGTCGTGTTAGTCTGTGTGTATTTATGTATCTGTCTGTTATAATATAATATCGTCGCTTGGTACCCGCATAGACCTTAATCAAGAGCTTGCCGTGGGACTGGGTGGACTTGTGTGGGATTGTCCCAGGATATTTATTTAACCGCATTACTCGCCGAGAACATTAATGTCATGACACGTTGTAGTCACGCTCTGTGTTCAACGTTTGGCTTTCATCCTCCGTGAACCACGAATAATCGCTTAATAATAATGTCACCGGGAATAATCGCTTACTATCACTGTGAACGGAGATTTACTAATTACTTAGTAGTTGATTGGCGGACCCAGCTTTTTTTTATCCTCCGTGGATAGCATGTACAAGTTGCAGAACATTACCAAAATTACCCAAAATTACTGGAAATTTTCATGAGAAGATTTTCATGCAAGATGCCACTGAGAACATTATTTTTCCAATACGTTTGAGTTACACACTGGCGACTGTATCAACTGATCAAGTGCTATGAAAATTTACCCTTGGCAATAAAATAAGTGCAAAGAATAATACCGAGAACTTTTCCTGTCATGAGAATATTAGGTAACAATTTTTTTGCTCTTCGGTCCAATTGCTATACGTAGTTAGCCGCGTGCGTCTCAGGAACGTACTTTCTCATTGGGAACGGGAATATTATTATATTATAGAAAGTACAATTCTGAGACGCATCACCAATCAAACATTTAAAACCAATCGTGCTATTGCACATCACTAGTCAAGCTCAGTATTTCATGCATTGATTGTTGGACCCAACTTTTGATTTTTATCCTCCGTGGATAACTGGGTGCGTCCCAGAAATGTACCTTCTCATTGGGAACGGGAATATCATAGCACATCACTAGTCACGCTCAGTAGTCATGCATTGATCGGTGGGCCAACGTTTGGCTTTTATCAGTGTCTGGTTAAATTAGCGAGCCATGCTAGAGGGGAAATTTGACATAAAAGTAACGTTTGGTTTTCGAACAAAGGTGTTTCGCTTATTCGCGTATTCTTTCGAGAATTCTGTGCGTTTCAAATATTTTGTGGCCTTCGACGTGTAAGGTATTATTGCTGGTGACTGTACCGTAAGACTTTCTAACTAGTCCGAAATATACCAAACGTACAAAATAGTATATTCTAATATTCGTTTAGGATCCATAGGCGCAGTGCTACTATAGGAAATTCATCATATATATGTGTAAGGTGTTTTCAAATTAGTTGCCGATACCTTAGGATGTGCATGTGTTCATGATAACGAATAATTTTACTTATGGGACTCATATCCAACACTCGAAAAAAATAAAATCACTTTCTATGAAATGTTGATGGAACCGTTTTGTATGGAAAGGCGAACTTTTTTCAAGATTTCGATATGAATCTCATAAAAAAAGTTGTTCGTTATCAGGAATACATGCATACCCTAAGGTATCGGCAACTAATTTGAAAACACCTTATATACAGTTGGATCGTACGATACGTAAAAGTAAGCAAGTGTCTCGTTCTAGCTAAATAAATTACGCAAACAATTAAATTTCTGCAATAATGCCGCTATGGGGTGCGACAATTTGTCCGGACCGGTCGCTGGGGTAACTTCTCCCTAGAGCTATACAGCGTGTTGTCAGCTGCGATAGTATTAATCTGTATAATAGTTTTGTATCGAGGAAAGTAGTTTTTCTAAGGAGACGGTCAGTTATACAATCTATGCAAATAGGGTAAAATATATATAAAATATATACAGGTAGATATTTACGGTCTTAGATTTTCCGGAAAAAGCATTTACAGAATCGTTTTGTATGTTAGATGACCAGAGAAGAAAAGCAGGGCCAATAGTGTGTTGTAGGTAGGGCGTGAAATCCCGGGATTAATTTAACATTTATGTATGTAATGTATTGCGGGATTCAACATTATTAAATCGCGTGATTGCATACATTTGAATCCCGGAATTGCACGCCCTAGCCGTAGGGCATTTCTTGGCCTTTTTGTGAGACTCCTCTTTTATAAATAACTAGAAAAAATCTTATTTTACACATTTTACTTATTAAATAAATCTACCCGAGTTTTCATTACGAATTGGACAATGTTAAAGAGCTTCGTTATAGGCAAGAGCTATAAGCTTTATATTTCAGTTTTGATCTTCAACTCTATTAGTAATGTGTCAGAGTTCAAGTCAAACTACAATCGTATCTTAGATAGCTTCAAAAACGAACCCCCATTCATAAACGCTTATCAATTAGGAGGTAATAATATACGTGTCTAGCTAGGCTTCCCATTACAGAGGGCCAATGACGTTGCTTCCTTGTCACACTTACGTACGAATTTACAAGTGCGAGAGAGAAGCAACACGTCAATAGTGATGCACAGAAGGCGTTCAGCAATATTAATCGAAAGATTAATTATCTCTAGTTCAAGAAACAACATCAGCCTGTAGACTGGCCGTCCTGAAGCACATGCAATGCGTAGTTAATGTAATTATGAGGCCGGAGCGTAAACGGTTCGGACTCGTTACCATTAAGAATTGTCTTTTATCCAGGGATGGTAAACATTTTCAACAATAGAAATAAAGGAATAGGTATTATGTATTTTCAATTTTGTTTTTTGTAGTGACAATATGGTGGTCACTGTCACAAAATATCCTTTTTCCAAGTTTTCATAACATAAAAAACATACAATCGAATTGAGAACCTCCTCTTTTTTTTGAAGTCGATCGATAAGTTATTTAAAGTTGAATGATAAGTTATATTAAAACTAATACTTTTTCGTTCTTAATATTCTGTTATTTAAAAAAATAAACAGTAATTGTGACAATAAGCGCGGTTCGCAAATTTTTATGAAGTGATGATATTTTTACTTATTATTTAAAAAAGTTTGGCGTGATCAGAAATGCAATGAGACCTTTGCTGGAGTTTTGTCTGAAATAGTATTGCTTCATTAAAAAAAAACTATGTTCTAAAGTGTTACTGTTGTGAACATATACCACCTGCGGCTGGCGTACTCGTATTTGATTTATTGGTCGAATGCTAGTTAAAATTAAGTATAAATAAAATGTGAATATAATATTTTCTTCGGTTACAGCGACAGTTATTCATGAAATTAAACTATTTTAATGCGTATGCGTGATATAATCCGTTAATATAGTTTTATTTCATAAAATCGGAATATTTTGAACCAATGGTTTGCAACAGGCGTTGCAAATTGGAGGCAAATGCTTGTATTCATTGGAAAAGTTAATGAATCTCGCCCTTCAATTTATCCGTCCCCACTTGGTATTGTCGTATCTACCTTATACTTACCTATACAGGGTGAGACAGGGCGAGGGACATTCCGGACTATTGTTTGGCATTAAACTGTACGCGGAAATAATGAAAAGGGGAAATATGTACTAAATCACTAGCCCCTTTTTATTGATTAAGAAAAAATAACCGGAGATATATGTTTATTTTATATTGTTTGTATAAACGCCCTAAATAAAAGTTGCGAACAATGTAAACAAAGTTTGAATTCAATCTTTCATTTCCAATCTACGTCATTATTTCATTAAATAGCTAAATCCATGTATTATTTATTCAACTCTTACCAGTGTTATCTTGAACCATTTAATTATGCGTCTAGGGAGGTAAGTACGGTATTACTAACGAGAATGTTAGAATTAGTATTCCGCTTACCGACTGTGATGCATACAATGTACTATTAAATAGTTCAAGATAATTTTGTTTTAAGACAAAATATTATTAAATAACGTATTAACATTTCTATTACTCCCTAGGGAATTTTACTTTTCTATTACTCCTGCGACGCATGCAAGCAATGGCGCGCTTAGACAACAAGTGTGATGAAAACAATTAAATAGTGCTAAATTATGGATATTTATTTGACCGGATTGTTTATAATTGCTTGCAACTTTAATTAACTGCGAGTTTAGAGGCAGATACGTTTATAAGTATACCTATATATGTTTCTAGCAGGAACGAGAGATTGACAACATTAAAGATCGATATAAATGTTATCGATGAATACACCCTATTCTCAGAAACATTATGCTATCTTCATAAATGTAGGTAACCAAGAAATCCAGCCAGGACTCATCTAGGCTTTATTTTGAATATTGTATACTTCATATTTATTATTTCCTATGGCGTTAGATTATATTTTAATGGTCTTTGTTGTTTTGATGGGTATTAAATACAACATAATAAAAAAAATGTGTCGTTTTGAGTATGATTTGCATTCATGTAATTTTTTGTAGTTACAGCACATTATTATTATTTATTTAATTTATACTATATTACTCATCTAGATTTTGTTTTGAATATCGAATACTTCATATGAATTATTTTCTATGGCGTTAGAGTACCTATATTTTAATGGTCTTTGTTGTTTTGATGGGTATTAAATACAACATAATAAAATAAAATAAAATAAATGTTTGAGTATGATTTGCATTCTTGTAATTTATTGTAGTAACAGCACATTTATTATTATTTATTTATTACATTTATTCATCGACTATAAGACTCAACGATAACAGTTATATCGATGGTTAATTTTGTCAATCTCTCGTTCCTGATAAGGTAATGATATACAGGGTGTTGCCTGTAACAGGAGCAAAAAATCAAATGGAAGACTCCTCTGACTGCCTCTAGTTATTCGCAAAAGGTCCCAGTGTTTTAAAGTTATCCATTAAGGAGAAACAGTATGTTAAAGTCGTAACTTTAACATACTGTTTCTCCTTAATGGATAACTTTAAAACACTGCATACCGATACATCACTCGTGATACCTAGATACATCACTCATAGGTCGTAACCTATGAGTGATGTATCTAGGTATCACAACATTGTACCTTATTAATGATTAAACATATTGGTAGTTCAGTGGACATAAAACTAGATGAGCTAAAAAGTTTTTTTGAAATCATGGTTTTTTTAACTGGTTTAGCAAAAAAAAAAATTTTTTTTTTTGTGTGTTACACCGATTTAACTTTTTTGGTATAAGTCGACTGCAGTAAAACTACATAAAAAAAAGGAAAAAAATTTTTTTTTTGCAAAAAAATTTTTTTTTTTAAGTTTTAACTATTAAATTATGACTATTTATTGGGTTATTAGTGTACCGTTTCATTTTTTGCTCCAGTTACAGGCAACACCCTGTATAAATAAATGGTTGAATGGTAGAGAAGTTAAAGGTTTAAATAAATACATAAATATATTTCTCATCAAAACTGTTCATTGTACAATATTTTTGAAAACGTACATTAATAATAGGTATTGATTTCTATAGTCATATAGTTTGACAAACCCATGTTTGTGACGGGTATTATTTTTTCAGAAATTTTAATATGAATAGAATTGTTTTGTTATGAAATTCCTACTGATTTTCATTCTAGTTTTCTGAGAATGAAAACTAATATCACATACAGATATACACGTGAAATGTTTCTCTAACAATGATCATGTTATTCATGTTTTATACTTATAAATGTTGTATTGTATGTTTCTGGTTGGGTTTGTTTACATAAAAGCAGCCGGGCATTTCAATATTATTTTTCCTATTTTACAATAGAAAATAACACAGCACGTTGGGAAAATATTTGAGCGGCCCGCTATTGAGTTTTATTCAAAATAAAAGAAAATATGGCGTCAATCGTTTTCAATATAATATGAGATTGGGTTGTTTGCTGTTTTGACAAATCTGATAAGTATTTGACCTTGTCAATTAAAAGTATTTTATGAATTAAAAGTCAGCGTATATATATAGGGTCGTGCCGTGTGGTGACGGCAGTAAGAATACATTTGTCACCACCCCAACTCTTCCCGCGGGAGTCGTAAGAGTCGACTAAGGGATAGAAGTGTCACTGACCATTCTTTAATTTGATTGATGATGGGCAGCAGCGTCATCATAGTGGACACATTACTGCGATCGCCAATCCGCTTGCCCAGCGTGGTGATTATGGGCATTTACCTCCTAATGCGTGTATACGCATAGTTAGTAGGAGAGGCCTACGTCCAGCAGAGGACTGAGACAGGCTGATGAGGAGGAGGAGGTATATAGGATCAAAATAAGTATATAAAATAGAGCCGTTGTACATACGTGACTCACCTGACATGAGGTAACTTTTACTTGAGAAACGCAACATTAGTCCAGAAACCGTAGCTTGGCTTGATGACATAGAGATTAGTCAAAGTCAAGTCAAAGTCAAACTATTCTTTATTCAAGTAAGCTCATTAATAAGCATTTTCGAATCATCTGACATTATCAAGAGAGAGAGAAAAAAGTCTACTACTGGTTCAAACCCTACACCGTTCCTGAGAAGAACCAGTAAGAAACTCAGGTGGACTTATTTTTTCAAAACAGTATAATAATACATACATCTTATAAAAATAACATGCATTAAAGAATTTATTACATTAATTATTACATAAATTCTTTAATGCATTAGGTCTCGACTCTCCTGTGGACATTTAAAAACATGGATGAATGGGGTAAATATTGACATGAATTAACTACATATTATAAGGGACTAAGCAAGTGGCATTTTATTATTTGTACCTATTTAAAACTTTAAATATTACAATAAGTATCACAGATTCACAGCCAGAACTCGAACAAATTACAAAATAATAGGAATACATAGGTAATTTATGGTTCATAACCAAACAAGTGATATAGAATGATAATATTCCTAGTTGAATAATATTGTTACTTAGCTATTAGCTAGTAGATATTAATTCAAATACGTTTAGTTCACGTCGTCGCATCATACTCTTAATAACTACGTAAATGCCTCAAATACGATCTTACTCTGCAGTAGGCAATCACTTACAGCAAATGGGTCATTAATATGGCGACTTCATTCCGCCGGCCAGCCTCTAATGATTAGTTTCAATGTATGGCAAATTACAATTTAAAAGTAGTACATGAACTTGGCCGTGTGGTGACGGCAGTAAGAACACATTTGTCACCACCCCAACTCCTCCTTCGGGTGTCGTAAGAGTCGACTAAAGGAGAAGTGTCACTGACCATTATTTGATAAAAGATTGATGATGGGCAGCAGCTTCATCATAGTGGACACATTACTGCGATCGCCAATCCGCTTACCCAGCGTGGCGATTATGGGCATGTTCTAATGCGTGTAGACGCATAGTTAATAGGAGAGGCCTACGTCCAGCAGTGGACTATCATAGGCTGACGATGATGACATGAACTTAGTAGTATAGCCTATTATGTAAACGGTTACGCCAGTTAACAACAAAAACACGGTAAAAAGCATCGATTTTTATTTCACATACGTACATAGTTATAACTCTGACATTTTGTATATTATGCAAAGGGATACTTGTTTTAAACCTTGTTGATTATAATAATATACGACTGAAATGTTTTGTGTGTGCAAAAGTGCACGCGTAACTACCAAAACAGATAGAGTCCAAATATCAAACAATTGACAGTCAAATTGAACCTAATTGAATTTGTTAGTTACGCGGTATCGACGCGACGTTGTATATTTATTTGAAATTAAACTTACATTTTTAAATTTATGAATTAAAAATTCTACCTCTTCAGCGGAATATTATGTATATGTCAATTCAAATTCAATTCAGATCTATATTATTCTTTCTGATTAAAATAGGGAGGATATTCTTATATTTGCAGCAAGGGTTGAACAGGGGACTAAATATACCATTACATACACCTGCACCATGTAAAATGTTGATGCAATTTCGAATGATCAATCGAAATCTGTAAGGGTGGAAAACATCCAAGACTGATTTTTTTGCCTTATTGACAATATCTGCACTGGATTTGTATTGGTCATAACCATCTAAAACAAAAGTGCAAAACAATATCTCACTCTCACTCTCATCAGCCTATGATAGTCCACTGCTGGACGAAGGCCTCTCCTATTAACTATGCGTTGAGACGCATTAGGAGGTAAATGCCCATAATCGCCACTCTGGGCAAGCGGATTGGCGATCGCAGTAATGTGTCCACTATGATGACGCTGCTGCCCATCATCAATCGTTATCAAAAATGGTCAGTGACACTTCACAAAACAATATAATTTATCATAAATTTTTCGTCATTTCCATAGTCATGTCAGTGAAGAACTGGTAGAATTGTATCAAAATTGACGCAGTTCGTAAAGAACTATGGTAGTTTGAATGTTATTACCAAATGGCACAAACTACAATTATGATATGAGAACATGTTAAAAAATAGACTAAGTAATCCTTGTCAACGAAATTCAGAATCGTTTTTGAAAGGCAATTTTGAATGGCGTGCAACTTCCATATTTTCTTTGTTCGTAGACATAATTATTATTATCAAATTTCGTTAATGTATGATAGTTTCCGAGTAAATTAGCTGTGACAAACGTACTCATGACGAATCTATAAGGGTTCTGTTTTTGCCATATTACGAGTAGCTATCCGTAATATGGCAAAATCAGAACCCTTATAGGGTTCCGTAGAACCCTAAAAATTTAAAGGTAAGGTACCTACTTCGGTTGAAGGTAATAAAAGGTAAACAAAAATGGCAGGCTTTCCATAGCATTTGACGTCTTTGACACATATTGTGAAATACGTTCGCAGATATATTTTTAAATTTTTAAACATCAATAATTTTAACAAAAAATGTACGTGAACTTCAGGTTTATGATTGAAATAATGCAAGTTTGCAGGTTTATGTACCTTTTAATCGAAAAAAACTCGAAAATAAAATGGGAAGATTTGTCCAACAAAGAGATTTAAAGAAGACAAACAAATAGTCGAATCCTGTTGACTGTGGCCGTTCCTGATAGCCCACGGCTTAGCTGCACGTGCCGAATCGAGTGCTATGACGCTCTGCAATGATTTCGACGGAAACTTTTAGCCTTGTTAAATGTTATCACGTTTATTTACTTACGATTTTTAATGTGCCTAGAATAATAAGATATAGCTCTAAATAAATCGTCGTTGAGATTGCCGATTGCGTTATGCACTATTTCAGGAATTGGCTATGTTTAGTTTTCTGAAGGTATTTTTATTTTTCCCTGATAGCCGTTGTCTTGGGGTTCAAGAAAATGCGGCTGTTTTATTTTTACGTCGTATAATTTGTTAAAACAATCTTTTTTTAAGTTAGTGAGATGACATTTGTTCAGTTTTATGACTGAACAGAGGCTAATGTTTTCGTCTACAACAAGTAGAATGAAATAGAAAAAAAATGATAGAATGACACGAGTGACATTGACGTTGACAGATTTTTTTTTCTATTTTACTGTACTGATTGCGGCCAAATACATTAGGCTCTATTCATCCATAAAACTGATCAAACGTCACCTCATTCATTAAAAAAAAAAAAAAAATTTATAGGAAATAAAAATAAAAGGGCCGCATTTTCTTGAACCTTAAGACGACGGCTATGATGAAGGAATAATATAATATTCATACCTTTAGAAAACTTTACATAGCCAATTGAAAAATCAATTCAATTGACATCTCGGTGTTCTTTAGTCAATTTATTACTTTACATGAGTAAATTCCATATTTGACAAAAAACACATGTCATTTGAATTGATTTTTCGCATCTCAATGACGAAATGGAAAGTGATATCATGTCAGAGTTAATAAGGTGACCACAAACATAGGTACTGGACTCTTTTGTCTAGACAATACAGTGTGCTATCATTATCCAGGCTTTTATTTAAATCGAGCAATGGAATAGATTTTTAACCGAATCGTTAAAAAAAATGCTGAAATATACGACTGAATGTGTTCAATAACTAATAAATGAATATCTCGGGACATCTCATTCAAATCGACCACGGTATGCTCAATTAAGGCTTGTGACTTGTGTGGGTACTGGGCGACGATATATATAATAGATATACAATATACATGTAAACACTTAAATAGGTACATAGTCAGCCATGACCAAGGATCAAATATTTGTGATAAGTAAATTCACAAACAATGCCCTCGCCGGGATTCGAACCGAACCGAATTAAACTAATAGAACTTCGTATTATATCAGGCTATTGGCTACATACCTAAACCTATTGCATATTGTGGTAAAGATACCAAATATTCTTTTTTTCATATTTGGGGGTTTTACTACCGGTATCAGTAGTCAAATTTGACCATAAATCTAACTCCGTAAACCTATTTCAGATAACGCTTTAAAAATCCAGCCCGAACGGAGTCATAAAATAAATAAAATATGAAAAACCGAATAAAATATCACGATCCGTACAGTCATTTGTTTTACCCGTACCTCAATTTGTCGCCGTACAATATTCAGGTAAATCTGGTAAAATCCTTCACAAAACGGTTTCCAGCGTGACCTAGGTATTCGATGTTGAAGCGTGCCTACCTACCGTATATATTATGCTACCTGGATAAGGGATAAGCTACCTACACAATTTCAGTGCTTGTTTTCCGTACTGGGACCTAATGTTGAGTTTCTGTCGACTATCGTGTCTTGCATCATTTAGCACTAAATTATTTACTACTGATGATCAATTAATATGAGTACGATAATTACATTATAAAACATACAAATGCGTAAAATTGTAACAACAGAAAAAACGCCTGTAATATTTATTACATGTACTATAATATAAAAAATGTTGAAACGTAGAAATTCAATGTTGCATTTAAAATGATGCATGCAGCTTAATGATATGCATGCTCCCCGAAATGTCACATTGAAGAAACTGATGAGAATTTTATGCAATCCTGATCTTAGATAGCAGTGAGGGTAGCCAAGCTTTAGATAACCGCTCCGATGCCCAACGGAAAAGACAGTAAGAGCACAAATCGTGTAGGCAGTTACTGCCTTTTCCGCGGGCATTTGCCTTTATTTTAATGCAAACCGACAACAAATAACGAATAAATATTCCCTTTTTTTATTGTTCGGTTGTGACGCGACGAATGCTTTGATTTAGGGACAGATGAGAGGGGTTGCGCGCGGCGAATTGTGGTTGAGATTATTCCGGACAGGGATTTATATTGCACCCACTGCTTGGAATTTGAGCAGTATCATGTTTCATCAATATCTGTAGGGTGTTGACCTACGCCGCACAGCACAGCGATTTGTAGAATTACAGAATTATTGATGAAGACGTCACATGTTGGATACGTGTCAAATCATTTTAGGCCCAATTTTCCAATAAAAGTTTTCTTTTATGTGAAGAATGAGTAATGATTTCAATATTTAATGATTATTGTTATCTTTATTGATATAAAATTTTCCAGCTTATACAGTTTTATATCTATCAGCTATTTACTAACATGACAATGAAAAAACACGTTATTTATCTTAACCATTTAATTATATTTATAGGTCTCACGAAAGTTTAGATTCAATACATCTACAGTGTAGCTTGCTAAACATCCTTTTATTCTTATCATTAAATACTATATTATAGTGTCCCTCTACTGTGCCAAAGCCTCGTCCGTCAGTCTCCATTTTTAAAACTGTTTTTTTTTTAACTCATGGTATAGGTCTACAAAAACAGTTTATGAGATCCAATTTTGAGAAACGTGTCCGGGTCGTAAAGAATAAAAATATCTATTTCACCCTTAAATTGGCAACGTTCGAACATAGTCATATGTCAACACAATGAACATAGTCTTCGACCCACTTTTTGTATATATTTTTTAAGACAAACACACAATTTTTTAGTACACACACACGTTAGTTATAATTCTAAAATTATATAATCCTAATTTAAGAAAAGTAATTTTCGATCCTATCACAGTCAAAGAAACTAAATTCTTTGACTTCATCTTTCATCCGATATTATGGTACTGGTACTACAGTGGTGTTATAAATTGTATCAAATGAGTAAAAACCTAGCCATCCCTAATACCACAATAAGGAAAACGATCACCTTAAACAGTTCCCAACTCAGTTCCCATTTCCCAAGATTTCCAATAGCGGGACACTTTCACTACAAACCCGATATTTCCTACACGTGTTCCAGATAGATTCAAAACTTTAACACTCCCCATCGGGCGCCGATAAAAACAATCAGTTCCAATTTCAGCCCGAGTCGGGAAATAAGAAACAGACGTTCGCTGCACTCCGCAAGGGAAACTTCACTTTTTATAGGGGACCAGAAATTATGTTCGGATGATATATAGCGACACTTTCCGCAGGATTTAAACGTACCGTTTTCGTAACAGTTACTTACTGCAGGGCGCGAGTATGACCCTTAATAAATTCAGCACGTACGAGAGGATTGGTGGGAAATTATTTCTTTCGCCATTTGGAATTTTCCAGAATTATGGCTCGAGGTCGAGTAGGCTGTTTAATACCTACATTTTACTTCGGGAGTCGTTTAGTCTGTAAATTATTAGATCGTGTTTTATTTCAAACATTCGACACTTTTGCGTCGACCAAAATCTGTAATAATTATTACAGAGACCTGTATGTAGGTCTCGAGATCTGTAGATCTTGTTGTGTATTTATCTCTATCATTTGGTAGCATCATGAATATTTTTCAAGTATTTTAGCAGACGAGAGTGGTGTTTTGCAGTCAAAAAAATCTTTGCAGCTATTTTGCTAGCCATGCCAGCCATATTTTATCTAAACTAGTCAAGAGCTTGCCTAAGAAGTCTTGAACATCAACATATAAGGCAAAAGTCAATCAACAACACAATAATACCCGTAATACTCCTATTTTATTAACAACATTATTTTTCGTATATTGAAGTTCAAAGATAGCCATAAGCATGCATAATATATGTACTTGTAGGTTATAATAATATCAGATCAATAGTATAGTTAGCCATCTCTCGATCAGCAGGAGCGATGCTGTGATGTGATAAACAAAGCACGACATTCTCATAGAGTTGACCCTCGGCTTAGAGAAAATCATTAGAAATAGGACATGGGAAATATTAAATGTCAAATAGTAGTGTATATATCTATCAGCTATTTACTAACATAACATTTTATCATCACTCAAAAACTTATCATAATAAGTACTAGATATTAAATAAACGTGCCCATGTTCGACACCTTAGTACCCAATAGATGACATCTACCTGTCACTGAATTACTTATTACAACAAACAAGAATAAAGTATGAAAACAGTAAAAATAAATTAATTATAAATAAAAATATTGTGAAAACACAAATCAAATTATTTATTAACTAAATATTTTGATTTGTACTTTTAATTTTTCTCCAGTAGTCACACTACTTAATACTATATAAATTATAAATTAGGTCGTTTTTCTTTGGTATATGACATCTAATATTTATAATTTATAAATAAAAAATTTGCCCCAGGTCCTGCTGGGGAGGTAGAGTGCCCAGAAGGCTGGCCGCATTGCCGCGCTGGACTGCTATGCTGAGTCTTTGCGCGAAATACTGGCCAGCCCTCTGGTCACCCGACAGCCCTGTCACTTATATTATAATGACATGAGATTTAGGTTGTCATGTATGATTTCAGCGTCAATATTTCTTACTTTCACTTTGTCTGGTTAAGTTTTTCTTGTTTGGAGTCTTTGATACCGTCTCAGTACCGGTACCTACCTACCTATATTCAGTTATACAGTCCTAAAATAATTAAAAAACCGAGTTGACTGTAATGCGTTAACGTTCAGGTTTAACGTTCTATTTTTTATAAAATATTTTTAGTAAAAATAGCTCAATTACGACATGTAACGGAAAAAGCGTTACCATCAATCCATTTTGACACGTTTTTTGCTCCGTCCATTAGTGGGAAACTGCAGTCTCAATTAAGTCACTAATCGATTGTCACCATTCACTATTTAATCGATTTGCACCCTTGAAAAAAACTGTCGCCGCGTCGGAACGGCGCGTGCCCAGCCGCGGGCGATTCTGTCGCCGACATCTCCTAATGCATTAGTAGAATAACCCTAACCATCTCGCATCCCACCCTATCTCACATAAAACTTAAACTTTACACGTTAAGACATAAGGTCGGGTTTTTAACTAGAGTAATGAGGGAGATGATAGTGCGAAAGTTAGGTCGTTTTCGTTCGCCATTTGCAAAATGGCCCAACTAAATGGAATTCAATTTAAAAACACAGTTTTCTGCTCACGGCTACAAACGTGTTAGGAGATCGTTAGGGCTGTTAACAATTTCCTATTATTTTCCTATTATTCTCAGAGATGCATGCTGGTATTTATGTAGAATCCAAATTAAATATTCCTGTCAGTAAACAGTAAACCTATCCTGAAATGTTAGTTAAAAATAAGTAAGTATGCTAATTATATGATTTAATAAGTGAACCCCGCTTTTGTGCTAATTTAGCATTTGAGGGTGATAACAGCGAAAAGAATTTAAGTAACGTGTCAAGGATGTGCGAGAAAAATAAATAGGGGATGTGCAAAAATGTATAACAAACAAATTGATGTTTTACAAGTAGCAAAAAAAAAATTAAAGAAATTGTAATACAAATTTTGTTAAGAGGTAGATTTTGTATAAATTAATGGTCAATATTTAAAAATAATTCATATTAGAAAGAGCTCCGCAAAAATATATTCAAGTAAAAATAAAATAAAAAAATGTTGCAACAATTTTTAACTAAAATTAAATGAATTGTTATTAAAAACAAGTAACTTACATTTATTAAATATTGATAAATGGATGATATAGTTAATAAAACAGATAACTTAAAACGGCATTGTATGTAAACAGCAAGGGAGACTTATTACCAACAAACTGTCTTGCAGTTTTGTGGAGATCGTGTAGTGAGCTGTTTTTTTATGACTAAACATTTTTATTATTTTATTTCTCAATCTTAATCATAAATTCGTTTGATATCCTATTCCGAAAATTTACGCTATCGATACATGTAAAATTTTGATGTAGGAAATACGAATCAGGCAATTCGGATAGCCGTAATTTTGCAGTGCATTTACGGTCCAACAGTATTTTGGGAACCAGTGCAGTGGTTCCCGGAACTAACTGCAAGTATCAAACATTTGCTATTACGGCGCCAGATATTCAGAGGTTCTGGACGTGGTTATTCGGTCTGTGATCTATGATGCATTTTGGTAAAGGTATTATCGATTACGCTCTAAATTATAAAGCGCTAAAAAAAACTTCTCTACTCAATTGAGTCAATTGCTCGTCAATCACAGAGCTTCATAGATCAAATCAATATTCCTGGGATGTGTAGACTTTAAGGCAAGGCTTTCAGGCCTTTGAAGAGCGTGATAACTTTAAGGTAGATTTAGACCAGACGAGCTTATGCTAATTCTATCCGCCACTCTACGAAATCAACGAATTTCGACGAATCACGTTTTGTGTAACGAACGAATTTCGTAGAGTGGGGGATAGAATGAGCATTCGCTCGTTTGGTCTAAATACACCATTAGATTGTAACGTAATTTTTTTTTCGGATTTGAATGTATGAAATGTGCATTAAATGATCATGAACTAAATCATAATTTTCAATTGCTACTAAATTACTAGAAATATAAATAAGAAAAATAATACCAACTAAAAATACTAAGAAGTAAAATTAAAAATAATCAATTCTTTGATGCGTTGTGCGAGGAAGTCGCCCGCTCTTCGGTCTTTACTTACATCAATCAGACGTTTCGCGATCTCAGCAAACAATTTGCGTGCGCTGGGGCCCCATGAATCTAACAATACAAAATAAAAAAAAACACGGTACAAAATCGTACTCTTTGCCGAGGCCCTTATATTTATTACGTTTTAAAAATTCGGCATTTTCAGCCGCAGCGGCCGCCTTAAACGTAGTTCGTTGAAGATGGGACGGTGCCAGAGTGTCTACACAAGTAGCATCCCATACCAACATCAGTATTGCGATTTGAAAATAAATAATAATTAAATTCTTTGAAAAAAAAATCATTTCAGGAAAAAAACAATGTTTGGTCAAATCGTTAACTCTAGCAATACTGAACTAAAATGCCGCATCAAATTGAACAAGACACCTACCTCCACTCCGCACCCTCTTAGCGCCCTAACGACGTTTAACTCTGGAAACATGTCGCCTTCACAGAGTGTATGTAAATTGGTAATTGTAATAAATTGCATGTACATATTTTTCTCGCTGTGCGGGGGTGACAATCGATATTGGGTTATTTTGGTTCGAACACGTTGGTGATTTTGTACATGTCAAACGGAAGAGTCGAATTTGTTTTCATTTGAAGTATAAGGCACTGGTCTCACCGCGAGCTACTAAGCTATGAATGAACTATCGGTTAAAATACGAACAAAAGATATGCACTCTCGTATAAATAAAAGAGATACGGCGATACTCGCCCAGCTATCAGCTATCACCGCCGGGCGAGTATCGCCGTGTCTCTTTTTTACACGGGAGTGTGTATCTTTTGTTCGTGTTTATTGCGCATAGTTCATAGCTTAGTAGCTCGCGGTGAGATCAGTGCCATATGCTTGGAAGTGATAATTTCGTTTCGCTAATGGAATTATGGCATTGCAACTATTAGGGTTATCCAAAGAGATATTCGACTATCCAATATAGTGCAATACATATCGATACGAACGATACAACTATGACAGTGTTCATGATCATACATGAACCTATACATATGAATCATAAATTACGTTTTACAATATTTTTTTTTCATTGTTCTCACGTTTTGTTGTTTTGATAAGTATGTTTCTGTTTTTCTGTATAGCTATAGTTATATATAGGTAGGTATAGTTTCTGTATAGGTCATAGTTATTCATAGACTTTGCTTTACTTTTGATTTAGTAATAAATAATGAAGGAGGTTTTGTAAGAAAATAATGATGCGATGATCAAAACCAAAAAATCACCCTATCTTCACTCACTCTCTTACTTTTTCTAATAAACTTAGGTACTTACAATAAATAACTTTTTCTTTATTGTTCAAAAATGCATTAACGGAGGTCATTAAGTGCGTCGCTATTATTAAGAAATATGAGACTGTAATAATGATAGGCATTTTCCATTAATAATCTAGAGCACTTTAAATTTTAAGTTCTGAAATGAATATTACGACAACTTTTAATCGATCTGAAAGTTGTCATTGTCTTACCAATCAAGCATTGAATTCAAAATCCTATTAATTTATTAGGCATATTTAATCGCATAGGTACCTATATAATTTAAATTAATACTTACTTAAAGTATACTGGACTTCTTCAAGGAATAGCCAAACAGCGCTTAACCGGGGTCAAAGGAGAAATTGGGGGTAGGCCTTTGCCCAGTACTGGGACACGACAGGCTTTAATAAAAATACAACATAGCCAAAGATAAATGTTGTTCATCACAAATCACCATGTTGTTGCCATACAGTCAACGAATGTATGGCACCAACATTTAATTACAATAACCACCGATATACATATTGATTTGGTTAATTAATTTTATGGCTTTTTATCACGCTGCAAATTACGCCATGATATGTCAATATTCATCATAATAAAAACAGTAATCACAATATTTATCTCTTGCCGTGATAATGCTCGAAATTAACCGGTTTTACGACATGCGGGTGCACTCAAACGTATCTGCAGCCGTTATCAAACATTCAGAGGGGACGGATTGACGTATTATGTGTGCTTATAGCAATATGCATTATTTCTATCGGCTTTCAGGGCAGGGATCGGATACCGGTTTTATTCCTATACAAAAGAACGGTTCTAGTTTCCTTCTTTTTCGTTCTTCGGTATATAAATTCTTTGATAATGGAGTAAGTAATTTGAAAATACGATGTTAAATATTTAGTACTACATGACGAGTACAACACATTTTAAAGTATTGGGCTATTTCGAGGTTTTTCTATAAAACCGGTTTCGATCCCTGTTTTTGGCGATTCCATTGGTAATACCGGTCCCACATTATTGATAAACTGCGTCTAAATAGTGAAGTTAATGTAAAACTGAGGTTAGTACATTGAATGGATTCGTGTGGCACTGGTAGACATAGTGAAATGACGAGCTATGTTACGGCAGTACCTATTCTATATTTACTAAAATTTATTAGTTATTAAGCAATGATGAATGCGTTAGAACAATTTAAACTATTTATATAACGAGGCGATGCTAAAATGAACCCCTGATCATTGGACTACTCCAAAGACCCCGAAGACAATGACCGGTCCAGCACCATCGGCATCCAGCAGACTCGAGCGATTTTTACTACGTCATCGCATTATGTTTATTTGTAGTATAAAATAAATAAATATCTTGGGACATCTTACACAAATCGACCTAGTCCCACGGTAAGCTCAATTAAGGCTTGTGATGTGGGTACCAAGCGACGATATATATAATAGATACTTAAATACATAGACAGCCATGACCAAGGAACAAATATTTGTGATAAATAAATACACAAATAATGCCCTCGCCGGGATTCGAACCCGGAACCTCCAGCTTCGTAGGCAGGGTCACTACCAACTAGGCTACAGAGGCTGACAAAAAGTATTACTAAGGTTGACGTTTATTACATTTTATCATTATGCTAAGTCACCTTCTACTACCTTATTTTAGTAAAATGATTCAAAGGCCATGGCACGTAATAGGTCTGGCTGTTAGTCTGTTGCTATATTACGTATCCTTATCTCAGGTCCATACATTTTGCAGGATCGGCAATTACGACTATTCTGGTAGGCCCAGACTGGCGCGGGATAATATGCCGTTAATTATTCTAGAATAGTTGACGGTTGATGGTGATAATTGCTGAATCAATGGAATATGCAATATTGCAATGAAGAGATCAAAGGAAAATATGAGAACATTGAAAAATATGACAGACTGAGTATCAGTGTACTGTTTCAACGTCAACTTCATAGGTGTGTGTAATTTAAAAAAAATACCCTTAAGAATTAATGACATTTTACACTATAGGGTAAGCTTATAAACTTAGACCTTTAGTGCCATACGCATGCATTTTAAGCATATTAACACGTTCGCCTCCGGTACTGTTTCACTAAGTGCTTATACTATGCCGATCGAAATTATCTGATAGAAATCCTATGCCAGTGACACGCATGTGTGACCGAAAAGATTGTACTCCTATGCCGGTGACAGAGCACTGTGTCAAAAACGTTCGTATTTCGATGCCACTGGCCTAGGAGTGAGAACTTGATTAATGCTAGTGGCATAAGAATAAGATTACTTTGATTACGTATGTGTGTCACTGGCATAGGAATACAGTTTTTTCGGTCACATAATGTGTGTCACCGGCGTTGAACGTGTTAAAGAGCTCAATTGCAGACAATGACGTTTACTTTTTGTTAGGATAATAATATGTTTATTTATTGTTACATAGTGTCCTAACTGGCCTTTAACACGCTATTTTGATTTTGTGTGTATTATTCATTATTGTGGGGGGCCTATCTGACCTGTATGCTTAGCCAAGTTGTCAATCGCTAGCGCTTGCTAGCGCATCGTCGTTTCCCTCTCTGTCACTCCTTCATATTAGTGCGACAAAGAGGGAAAACTACGATGCGCTAGCAGGCGCTAGCGATTGGCAACTTGGCTAAGCACCCTGGTGAAGGTCGCAGGAGTCCGCTGGATGCGGGGTGGCGCAGGACCGGTCATTGTGGCAATCTTTGGGGAAGGCCTATGTTCAGCAGTGGACGTCTTTCGGCTGATATAATGATGATGATGATGATTCATTATTATTTTATTTGGCCTGCAATATATATTTTTGTAAATAGTTTTTTATAGAACGCGTAGCGTCATTATCAAATTTAATATCGTATAAAACATAGTAGCTTCCCACTGTTAAGCCCTATGTACAAACCTATAATTATGCTTCATCACCATCATCATCATTTCAGTCATTTATCGCCCATTGCTAAGCATAAGGGCCTCTCTTCTACGCTACTCATCCCGGTCCTGAGCCAATCTAACCCGGAAGTGTCCCGCTTGTAAATATGCTTATTATCATAGATAGAGTAATTCCAGAGGAAAGTTTCTGTATCAGTATTGTTATGTATTGTATGGGCGGTTTACTAATGCTAAATAAAATCATTATTTTAAACACAATTAAAAAAAAATGTCTATATATTATGGAAACAGTCGAGAACATTTGCAATCTAAAACTAGAAACCTTTATAGGACTTCTTATTTATATTATTCATAATGACATAAAATACAATTTATTCTTTAAAAAAATAACTCTTATAATTTTTAAATTAAAATTATTGTAGGTAATTACAAATAACTGCAGCGAATTTCGATTTAGAATAGAATCCACAAACATACACCTAACCTGCAATTCCATACTAGTAATTGGCAGAATTTGAAATAAAAATGGAAATATCTTTAATAAATATTAGCTTTCTTTCATAAAAGCTCATACAGGAAACTCACCTATTTCATTTGAAGGTAACGAAAAGTATTATGAAATTTCACCTATCAACCTGTCGCAAAGAATACGATCGGAGCGTGCAAAACGCGATATATGTCAAATAAAACTTATTTCTCCCTTGTGAGGGTGCCAATTTAGTTGCCAACGCTAAATAGAAGGGGGCTTGGCGTGTTGTTCGCATTGCTAAATATTATTTGAGCTCAAGGAAACCAGTATAATAGGCATACCAGTTTCAGGCTTGCTCAAATTCTAAAAGGCCGCCAGTTTCAGGCTTGTTCAAATTCTAAGAGACCGCCATAGCATCTACAAAACATCTTCGAGTAATGCATCTATAGACTATATAAAACTATAATAAAATAGGTAAAGGTTTTGCTGTGTGCATGGCTTGGTCATAATTTATTCTTGCCAAATTATCTTTGGCACAAGACATGTTACTTTATAAAGACAAACCTATTTATTGTGTACTTACAACCAACGGAGCTTTCGATATTCCGCCCAATTGAGCGTGGTCTTGTCAAATTACACTTTTAGAAATATTTATTTCTACGAATACGCCAAAACTTGTTTCGATTGAGCATTTAATTTAAGGTTTGTACAAGTTGCATCAATGTACGGCGCATTCTAAAGCCATTTTGCGTATGCACTCGCGAAGTATTCAGGTGTCCCAACTAGCTTGGCTTCTACTGCGAGTAGAGTGGACTAATTAATGATTCTGTTTCACATTCATCGCTGGCGAAGTGCTAGCACATAGTTTATCTGTTGCCAATGCCGCCAGCGATACAAGATGAACCGAGTTATTATTGTCATTAACAACCCCGTTCTATTCGTAATGGAAAACCGTAATCAGTTCGACTCGCTATGGCTCGGTGTGTGATAGTAATAATTCCCTGATCCTTCCCCTTACCGGGGTTAGACACTGACTTTAACACAAACACGCGATGGGGTAAGTTTTTCTTTGTTTGGTCGCTAGTTGGAAAATTATCTATTATTTTTATCTTAAAGTGCGTCACAATCTACAGGATAAACCGGTAAATAATACGTAATAATTATTTCCTAGGTCACCTTTCTCAAGTTGCTTGGCAATTTTCTTATTTTGGAATATAAAGCAAATGATCGGTCCTATTTACAAAAAATAGTATACCTAACTGATTGACAGTTTATTAGATAACTGTAATTTTTTGCTAACAATAAATTACTTAGATCCCAATTCAAACTCTTAACTTTGTATGTTTTAAAATGCATACTCTTCTAAATTTGGCAAGCCCAGAAATCCTGTATTAACACTTACGGCCCCACAACTTCAGTGACTCGTTGTTGACGTCGTCTAGTCGTTGATCAGCCGGACGTGTTAAGATTATCAGCGAGCAATGGAGCGCAGTGTCCTTGGGAGTTCGCAGAACAGATCGAATTAGGAATACTGAACTACGCTCCAAATCTCGTATCGCCAAAGTGGATGTAAACGACGTTGCACCCGGAACGATGGGCCAAACTAGCTACCAACTGGATATAGGGTGGCCGAAGCAAGGGAAGACCAAAAAAATATAGCAGGACGACCTGAACTCATTTCGTATAGCAACTGGCAGGAGTATGATCTAAGCCGTGAGGATTGGCTTGTGGCAGAATGAGGCCTGTGCTCAGCAGTAGGTTAAGTATTTAAAAAAAGTATTTCCTGAAAAACATGGGAGTAGAATCGATCTTTCGTTTTATCTTTGACAATACGAAAACTATCGATTAGGAATGTAGAAGCATTGTAGATAAGCAATGATGGTCGGCATATAATTATGTCTGACATTTACCTAGGCTTAAAAATACACAATCATTATCATTTTTTCTGCCTTCCGGCTGGCAAACAGACTTTGCAGGCCGCTGCGCTAAACTAAGTTGCCGCCTGCCGGCTCCATTGAGCAGAAAAATAGTATTCACACCTCGGCCGTTAAATGGGAAAGCCTCGGTTCACATGTTTGTCGGCCTCGGCCTATAATTAATTACACGTCATACGAGACTTTTTCCACTTAAACGGCCTTGGCACGTAATCCACTATTACTAACGAAACTTAATTATTTAACTATCTACAAGTACAAACCAAAGAGGTGTACCCGCATTTTAATATTAGTATAATTAACCTATCAAAATAATGTCTGCTATTACCATTGAAAGGAATTCAATCTAACCGACAAATTAACAGAGGGGTGACATTGACAACTAAATAACTGCTTTTATAAAACCATCATTCGTGAGGAAGGAAACGTTACACTGTTGGCACGTGGCATATCCCCTATATTCTTTCTATTCTCCATATTCACTATATTCTCCATTTATTGCGCAGTAATAATAGTGGTCCTTCCTGTTGCCATTCTAGTCCTATCGGAAACGATTCACCATTAATTTTTCCGAAAACAGGAGCGTCGTTACCATGCGTTTGACTCTCTCCTTGTATTGATTTAACTCGCTGCGAAACGGTCATCTTGGAGGTCTACCATCTTGGACTCCATCAAGACATTTGAGGAAAACCGCTTGCTAATCTTTGATGAGAAACGTCAGGTTAAAAAACTCAAACCCAAACCCTCCTACGCGTATACATATAACGCAGCCAGTCATTTTTATTGCCATGAGTGCGAAAGAGTTTTTGAGACTAAGTTTGGCCTGGCTAGCCACATCAGGGCTCATGAGAGGAGAAATCCTTAATTTCTATGGTCGCCGTCATCGAAATCGATGAAGAGTTATACATATTGATTTAAACTTTCACGATTTTCTCTTATTGGATGTCGTGAGTGTTGTGTGTAGGCCTAGTGACAACCCTAGCAGAAGTGAAGAATCAAGACCAAGTGCGGGTAGTTCTCAAAACTCGCGCAGCTCGAAGGTGTCAATACATTTTCTCGCCAGTCTGCCTGCGACCACGGCCACAACGGGTATATAATATAATCATGTCCGAAACGTCAGGATAATATTAAACGTAAGTTTACGCGATTAAGACCCGTTTGTCGTTAAAAGACGAGTCTCTACTTGCTCTAAAACCCCTTTGTATGTAAGAGCCTGTATATAAATATGTGTACCTACGTGTATAAGTATAGGTTCCATTGTTTCGCGGGCACCCTCCTAGATGTCACATGGATTTGAGTGCATTAGATTCGCTCGAACTGCATCTCGGTTTCCTGGCCGGCGGTCGACACGTGACTCCAAATAAAAGGCTTCACGCCTGATCGACTTCAATATACAATGAGAATAGAATTGCCCGTATTGTATAATAGCTTTTATTTAGTATGGATGTTATTAGATTTTTTGTTAGTGTTATAATTTCAGTTTTAGATTGGGGGTTGAATATGAAGACATATTTGTCTGATTTTACTTAAAAAAAGTTTCTGACTGAATATTTTTTTATAGATTTTACACACCGGTTATTTCAGTTTTACTAATAGTTGAACTAATAGGGCGATAATTACTTTATTTATAAAAATATATCCATACTGTGTCCATAACAAAAATAAACACAAAAACAATACTTATGGTACATTATACACCCGTTCTTCATGTATGTATACCTACTTGCTTTTTCAATAGAAATTATACTCCGAAATACCTACTTGCTTTTTCAATAGAAATTATACTCCGAAAGGTTAACTGCCAAAGGTCCCTTAAGGGATAAGTTCGATTTCGTACAAATGTTACGAGTTCTTTTTTAAGTGTTTTATTGTCACCATTGTGTTAACAATTTTTGTGTAAGTAAAAGAACAAAAAAATAAATACCTACTGTAATAGGTTCCTTCTAAGCAATCGGTAATTAACTCTAAACGGTTTCACTTAACTAAAATGAGAAATAAATGAACTGATATTTTCTAAAAAAATAAACCGTACAACCAATTTACTACAGATTACTACTACACCAACATCTTTCAATAGTCTAAATTGACTTCTCATATTAGAAATATCAAAAAATTTACTTTACTAATTCGCCAACTAAATATACCTACAATAGGCTACACAGCATATTATGCAAATACCTAAGTGAAAATAATTCTTACTTTGCTGTGACTTGAAATTAGTTAGACAACTATGTATATTTTAAATCAAAAAATACAACAAAGACACCCACTATTTTACCTATCGTTTTCTGATGAGTCCTTGGTATCTTTGAGGGATGGCCGATTTGAACCTCATGTCTCGTGCAGCAAAAAATATTGAGTTTGTTCTCAGTGATATACGAAATCAGTATAAGTATTTATAGTAATCAGAAAACGATACAGAAATACGTCTGCCCCTTATAATACTGTTCTGATCACAATGTTTTTGTTACATGATACTACGACTTCATATCGTCTTATTACTGCAAATACCAGCTATCTGCACAAATCAGGTTTTGGCAGAATCAATTTCATTATCATGATAGTTAAATTCACTATCGAATAACATAATAAATTCGTGCACATAGCTGGAATTTGCAGTAATAGGACGATATCGTTTTTGATAGTTTTGTAATTAATTGTGATTTTAGGTAGGTAACGTAGATAAAACTCACCAGAAACTTAGTAAAGTCATTATTTTAGCATTCTAGCTATATTCTGATACTAATACAGAAGATTATTGAATAAAACATAATTAAATCTAACAAACTCCAAAAGCGTCGACCATCTTGAATGTCGATAATGAGTCACTCGAATCTACATATTTAAGGAGTCCATCCCGACAAGTACCCGTAATCAACTTTGACGTTTCATGTAAATCTGTTTCGGGCCTTTTTTATCTCGAGCTCTTTCATGGGAGTAATGTGATTAGCCCTGGCGGGGTTCCGCCGTTCGGTAGGGCGCTAAATAAGATGCGACGTTTTCCGCCCCAGGCACCTTTGATAGTACTTTTAAAGCTGTGACACGAATTCCGAACCTCGCTTTTATTGGTCACCATTATGATAATTACATTAAGGGCGTCCTTCGATACTTCGTCTTTCGAATTTGTTCTGTTGTTACGGTAAGGCGTTTGCCGCTTGAATATTGAGCAGCTCATTTGTGAAAATCGCACCTATTGTCTACGTGACACTTTTCTTTGAAGGATCCTTCAAAGTCTTTAAGTTTTTTACGGTTCAATCGAATTATACAAATTTGCAAAAGCGGTTTTCATTAAGAGTTTCAAAAGCTGCATTGTTCGAATTTGAATACATCAGTATTTTTTGTATTTTGTAACACGTACTTGATATCGTTACTTAGCAGTTATTTCTCTAGTTAAAGTTTCTGGGAGCACTTTTTGTGCCTAAAGGTACTTTAAAAATCTCATACGAGTCGCTGAATACTGGTGTTGGTACTTACATACAATTACTCAAGACTTTTTTACAGGGTGAGGGGGGGGGGGGGGCAATAAAATAACTGTCAAAAATTGTTAAGCGGAACCTAAACTGAATAGCATTTACGAGATCATGGTAGCCTTCCTGGTTACTTTTGTACAGTCAAGGGCATACATATGTATACTTTTTTTAACTTATACCGCGTGTAGGTTTATTGCGGCCATTGCGGGCGATAAATTAAACCAGGCATGGAATTCATTCAGTGTAATCATGGATGACGTGATTTTTTTTTGTGACACTTAATTATGACACCACAGATTTTTTTAAAGATTTTCGGAGCAGCAATGTAGGTACGAACATTTGTTATTAACGATATGGCAGTTATGTCATCTGCTTTTGAAATTAGCTGTCAACGAGCGTTCAACTTGAGTGTGTTGCTCTACATTGCGCGCCGTATTATTTTGTATGAATAATTTTGTATTGCTCTTATTTTAAGTGAAAGTAATCTAATTGTACTTATTATGTCTTAAGCTAACTCCTGTGTTTTCGCCATAGTAGACCCTATATCTAGAGCATAAGGTCCAAATTTGTATACATATTTATGCCCTTGGCTGTGTAAAGCATTATAAAGTAGGTATCTATAATTGTTTTTCAATCTTTACTGGTGTAAAAGCCAAGCACCCAATATCGGACGGAACCCAATCGGAACTGTCTATTGGATAAAAACAAAATCGAAACAATGTTAAAATTAAATTCCGTTCATTGGAAGTACCTAAACTTCTTTATTAATGAAATCAAATTGAATTTCTGTCTGAACGTTACATTTTTCAGTTGAACTACTGTGTTTTATTTATAACATCGACAATATATCTAAACAATGCGAGCTAATGAAAATAACATAATGAACGACTTTCTAGGTTAGCAGCGGTGTTTCAGTATCCAGTAGGCTATACTGTACAGTCGAGGAATTTAATTTCCTACCCATTTCGTACCTTGTCACAGTGACAATCAATATGAAAGCTGCTAGGACTGTCATATTATAACTACTATGACAAGGTACGAAATGGGTAGGAAATTAAATTCCTCGACCGTACATACCTAAACCACTGCTGCTGCTGCACAATCTATAACGGAGGAGTGCAGCGGTGATTTGGGTAGGTACATATACAGGGTGATCAGTCCAAATGGGTCAGTATGGAGGTTTTGGAAACCATAACGTAACAGAGAAAAATGATATCTTAAACGAATGACCGTGTATGAAGGCCGTGTGGTGACGGCAGTAAGAATACATTTGTCACCACCCCATCTCCTCCTGCGGGTGTCGTAAGAGTCGACTAAAGGATTGAAGTGTCACTGACCATTATTTGATAAAAGATTGATGATGGGCAGCAGCGTCATCATAGTGGACACATTACTGCGATCGCCAATCCGCTTGCCCAGCGTGGCGATTATGGGCATTTACCTCCTAATGCGTCCATACGCATAGTTAATAGGAGAGGCCTACGTCCAGCAGTGGACTATGATAGGCTGATGATGATGATGATGAAACGAATGAAATGCATTGTTTTTAAACAATGAAGCTTTGAACGTAACGTACGTTGAATAGATGGCAGCACCAGCTCTCTCTAGTTATTCTAGAAATCTGGAAAGTATTCTAATAGGAGGTGCAGGCATGTATTGCTTGCCCTTAGAGAATGGTCAAAGGCGCCTAGCCTTGTAAGGGGGGACCCGAGAAAATTGACCGGTGGTTGCTAAGACCGAGTGGCCGAGGGGTACAGGCATCAGCCGCAAAATCTGAGTACGTGGGTTCGATTTTCTTTGGTATATGACATCTAATATTTATCTAATATTTATATGTAAACTATGCGAGATGTAACTGTCACTTTTGTGACACTGAAAAAAGTGTATACTCGTATTAATAGGGTAAGTAGGTATTAGAACTGAAATTCCATTGAAAAAAAACGAACACGGTTATTAGATCTAGAACTAGACATTTGAGAATGACCGGAAAAATAGATACAATTAAGCTTGTTTGAAGTCAAGCAATCCATATCATTTACGAACCACGCCCAATAAAGTGCTAACGTTTTGGATCAATCGCTTAGGGAGACAAGATTGTACTGTTTTTGCTACATCACTCACCAGGGATACCTTTACTCAACCATTGCACGATATTTTACACTTTACTATTAGGGCATAAAGCAGTAACTTGATTGATGCAATGATAGATGACTGGCGAAGTAACCCCGCCCGAACTATCAAATCACAACGTTACAGAAATGAGTTAGCACATAAAATCGCGCAGTCACTATATTGATCGAATAAAGCGTATTATAGTAAATTGGAAATTTATTTTGCTGTCGTTTTCATAAATGCCAATTTGAATCAAAATATTAGGTAAGATTCAAATAAGTCAACAACAGCATAGGAGTTTATTTTTAAGTAATGAAGTGTAATGCTTTATACAGGGTGCTCAATCCAAATGGGTTAGTATGGCGGTTTTGGAAACTATAACAGATAGCGAATTCTTGTCTTAGGAATCATGAGATCGATTTTAGTAAAAAAAAAGCTGCATTCATACACTTACAAAAAATACGTGACGTTGGCTCAGGAATCGAACCTGGACTTTTTGAAAAATAAAATTTCGATATTTATTTGTATATCGATTGTGTAGCTCTTAATTAGTAAATGTAACTAAAAAACACATGATATCTAAAACTAATAAAATGCTTTTTTTAAACAATGAATTTTTATTTTTCAATACTTCAGTGCCGCGCGGACCTTAGACTTTGTATGGGGAAGTTATAAAGTATGGGAGATATCAAAATCTGTTCTTAGGAACCATGGCTTTATTTTTAGATTTAATAATAATGGCATGGTTCCTAAGAAATGTTTTTTATCTACGGAGTCATTTGACGACAAAGTTCCGTATTTCTTGGTTTTGATGAAAAATTCAGGGAAATTCCAATGCAATCTGATATTAAAAACGATTCCATTATAACTATACCTACTTAAATCGTCCTAATATTAGTGCAAATACCAGTTAAGTGCACGAATTGGGTTATTCTAATGATTTTTTAAAATAAATAAATATCTTGGGACATCTTACACAAATCGACCTAGTCCCACGGTAAGCTCAATTAAGGCTTGTGATTTGGGTACCAGGCGACGATATAATATAATAGATAGATTCATATAGATACTTAAATACATAGACAGCCATGACCAAGGAACAAACATTTGTGATAAATAAATACACAAAGAATGCCCTCGCCGGGATTCGAACCCGGCGAGGGCATGAAAATTAACTTGATTCTGCCAACACCTGATTTGTGCAGCTGGTGGTATTTGCAGTAATAGGACGAAATATAAAAAAAAATCAGTATGTCTTCAGTATTTTCTATGAAAAATTCCACCATTTCTATTCATTTACCGCGAGTGTATTTAGCGTACCTATGATCTAAGTGTAGCTAAATATAATTACAATGTTGGAGATTAATGTCGATAGAATTACAGGCCGAGCTCTTAACATCATAAGTTAGTAATATCATTACTAGGGTGCGGAGTTTACCTACATCATGGCGAAGTTACTTCGTGTTACACATGAGATAGGTAGCTATTCTGTCACAAGAATATCTCCTTGTAAAAGGACTGCCTCATACTCTTACTGCAATTTTGTACTTTGTATAGACTCTGAATAAACATAATTTCGACCTAATGCAGTCCACTGCTGTTCTGCTAGACTTCCTATTACCTGCATAGACGTATGGAAGGAGGTAAATGCCCATAATCGCTATGCTGGGCAAATGAATTGACAATCGCAGGGGTGTGCCACTATGATGACGCTGCTGCCCATCACGAATCTTCAATATAAATGTTTAGAGATACCTACTCAATCCCTCAGTCGACTCTTACAACACCCAAAAGTAGGGATGGTCTCACACGTATTCTTACTGCCTTCACCATGTGGCCAACACTGATTGCGTGGAAGTCATTTTAGATTAGAGCCATGTTATGCTCGTATAGGGCGCCCAAGCATTTTTTAATCTGACGCAAGAAAAAAACAGAAGTTCAGCGCGCAAAATTCTGACAAAATTTTAAACTGGCTGTGTAGCGTGTTGAAGGGATTAGGTCTACATTTATTTTTTGATATCTGAAACATTCTTTATCTATGTATTGGAGGTAGGGCGTCAGGATTCTATAAAAAGTTTTAGGTACGAGTAAGTAAAATACATGTCGGGAGTGAGTGAAGGGATTTAAAATAAATAAACAACAGTTTGTAGTAGAATTTAATTACCTGAACATTTTAGTCCTTTGTCACAGCAACTCCATTCAGACAATTCTTACTTTATTAGGAACAAAGCTTAGGTGGCTACTTGAATCCTAAATAGACATAAACCGTCGTTTTGAGCTTGTTTCTCTTCTCCTTTGTTTAGTAAACGTAGAAAGATACTAAGTTTTGCACAAAAATGTTTGAATAACACGATAAGTCATCATCATCATCAGCCTATAATAGTCCACTGCTGGGCGTAGGCCTCTCCTATGAATTATGCGTATAGACGCATTATATAGAAGGTAAATGCCCCTAATCGCCACGCCGGGCAAGCGGATTGCCGATCGCAGTAATGTGTCCACTGTGATGACGCTGCTGCCCATCATCAATTTTTATCAAGTAATGGTCATTGACACTTGAATCCCTTAGTCGACTCTTATGACACCCGCAGGAGGAGTTGGGGTGGTGACAAATGTATTCTTACTGCCGGCACCACACGGCTGAACACGATAAGTACTAATACATTAACATAGTTTAAATATTAGGTACTTAATAATTACTCCTTTTTAATTTCATTCGAATAGCAGATTTTTTTGTAGCGCCGTATTTATAATGATTTAGATTTTTGCTAATTATTGTAAGTTAAATTTTGATATAACCTACAATTCACTGCCAATGTTTGGATGTGTGAATAAATAGTGTAGAAGGTACCTACCTGTATTTCAGAGCTGTAAGTGCTCTTTTGTTTTAATAAACATATAATTCTGTTCATTGATTGCTTACCACTAGTCGATTCCTCTGCTTATGTCCCCTTATGCCTTTTGACTGTTGACGTAAAACTTCCAACGCCGGGCTACATAGATTAAATTAAAATCCAATCTGTTTTCACGAATCATTAGATCGCGGTTTAATGGAACATGCACGTCTCGAAACTGAGTACAAAAACGTTGAAAAGGCTCCTTGATCCCTTTAAAGCGCTTTTCTTTTTATATCCAATGAACCGAGAAATGCGGGCGTATATAAGGCCGTATTGAGTTAGCGCCATATCCAAAGCAAACTGTGAAACATTTGCAAATAAAAACAAAACCTTGGGCCTGAAACGAGATTATAATTTGATTTTAAAATGAAATGCTTTGGGAACTTTGTTCAGAGCTTGTTTTTGAAGGCAACTGACGCTTTCAGACGTGCTCTATAGTCATATTCAATGACGAATATGATTTGTTAAGAAATTCAATTCTGCCCGTGGCGAGACGTGGCCCGTCCGTAAAAGCCTATTTTTGTGAAAGGAGTTAAAAATGTTTTTATTTTCTGTTTGCTAAGCTACATGAATAGTGGACTGGTACCTAACTAAGCATTTTGGTGTTTTTATCAATCAAATGTATTCTAAGGAATATATTTTTTTTGCTATTTGCAATTTTTCTAAAGCCTGCAAATACATGAACTACTTAAATGAAATTCACTTTATTAGTACGTTTTAATAGTCTAGCCTAGTTCGAAGAGATCACTTAGAAAAAAATAAAGGTTTGTGTTTAAGCACTGGTCTCACGGCTATAAACTATCGGCTATAAACACGAACAAAAGATACGCACTCCCGTGTAAATAAAAGAGACACGGCGATACTCGCCCAGCTATCAGCTATCACCGCCGGGCGAGTATCGCAGTGTCTCTTTTATTTATACGGGAGTGCGTATATTTTGTTCGTGTTTATAGCCGATAGTTCAAAGCTTAGTAGCTCGCGGTGAGACCAGTGCCTTACATGTAAAAATAAAGTCCCCTCTCAAAACAAGTTAACTATAACTGCACATTTATAACCTAAAAACAGTTAACCTGATTACTTGCGGAAAGCACAGCCAATTTGAGAGGCGACCCGAACTTATTATTCGTACCTATTTTCCCCAACAAGAGAAACTAATCTAAAGAAAATTTTCGAGTCCCCGTGAAGAAAATAAGCTTATAAGGGAAGTGCAGTTCTCGCACGGCCCCAGGAATACGGGTTGGCAACAAACTTTAAATTAAACTTATTCACGGAAAATAAGTTTTTTACGATTCAGCCGAGTCTCGTTTAATAAGCAAATTGTTCGCATAATTCTGTGATATCGGTCCATTGAACAGTTTTGATGATATTGTTTACAATTATAGAAGTTTAAATGACAAATATTTTTCTCATACCTACTCTATCCTGTTTTTACTGTCCACATGTGAATGATTCTTTTCAACTCTGATTGGCTTAAATAATATCGAGATCCCGTTTTTTTTGTTTCTACATAATGCAATCGTGAGTAGATTTTTTTTAAATGTAAAAAAAACATAAAAGCTTGCATTGTTCCATAATCACGCACATTTAGAACACACTCTTGATTTTTTAGTTACTTTTTTAGTTAAAATTATTGATATTTATTAGTATTAAGTATTAACGTTAAAAAAAAACAGCGAACGTGTTTCACGATATGTGTCAAAGACGTCATGTGTCAGTGCTATGGAAAGTCAGCCATAATAATATTTGTTTACTTTCTTTTTCAGGTTAGAGTGATGATTGGTATACTAAGTAAAAAGACGACGGTATAACATAAAGACGGCAATAGACGGTATAACAAAGATTAAAATATTCATAAATCATCACCATTTCATTACAGTGCAGTAAATACTTAAATAAAAAATATCTTCAAAGATTTTAATAGAATCCCGTAAACATTAAGCTAATAAACTTTTTCATTTACGAATCCCCTATAAAGAAATGCGCACAGTAATACAGCAAAATGCAGCGTTCATGCAGCGATGCACCGTTCGGTGATGCGTCTCTCGGCTATCCCAGCTAATGCTACATCAACATTAATGGATTGGCCATTTATGTTATTAGAAAATTGTTGTATACAGAGTAAAATCGATACGGGGCCTGAAATATGTTATTAGCGTCGCGCAATGTATAGTAACATAAATTAAGTAGGTACTTATGGTAGGTATTATCAAGGTTTTGAAATTTCAACGGGTATGCAGTGTGTAATGACCTGATGGTAACAATTATTAAAAATAATACGTATCTATCATCATTTTAATGGAAAAAAACTTGTACTAACGTGATAAAGAAGAGAACGGAATGTACAGTGTGATCAATCCAAATGGGGCAGTATGGAGGTTTTGGAAACCATAATAGATAGGTATCGAAATCTTGTCTTAGGAACCATGAGATCGATTTTAGTAAAAATAAAAACTCGGCCTAGGAATCGAACCTGCACTTTTTGAAAAATAAAATTTCGTTATTTTCATTTGGATATCGATTGTGTAGCTCTTAAATGGTAAATGCTACTTACAAACATGATATCTAAAACCAAAAAAATGCATTGTTTTTAAACAATGAAGTTTTATTTTTCAATACTTCAATACCGCTACGAACCCTTTGACTTTGTATGGGGAAGTTACAAACTATGAGAAATATCGTAATCTGTTCTTAAGAACCATGCCATTATTATTAAATCTAAAAACTAAGCCATGGAACTGTAACATATAATAATATAAATATCCTGTTGAAATACAGGGTGTAACACACAAATAGTGACGATTGATCACATTATAAAGGAAAAATAATTATACAAGGCCTCCCATTTTAAGTAGGCGAAGCATCTATACAAAATTGTCATTTTATTTTCTAATGACAATGCTATATGTACGTAATAAGTAAAACATCTAACAAGACCTTTAGATTAAATAAAAATTTGCAGGCAAATTCGTAGCACGCTAAAGTTCAGTTGAATTAACTCGTAAGCAACAATTAGAATTCAGCAAACTCTCTATTTACCCATTTCAAGCAGGTAACTAAAGCGCCCAAAGACTTCAAATTCAAAGGACACGTCCCAATCCCGTAAATCGCTTACAATTAATTAGCAGAACAAAATTTTAAGAGAAAATTAAAGTTCAAGCATGCGTTCGCGAAGCAACAAATGCGAACTGACAAAATGTTAAGTTGGCATGAATTATGAGTTCCGTAGCGGCAAGACTCTGGGGAAATTAAAGTGTCTTGCACCAAGTTTAAGAAGAGCAGGTACCAGGTACAAACTCGCGTTGGATTAAATAATAATCGTCTTGCAGGCTCAACGCGGGCTTGATATGAGCAGCGAAATATTAGCCTGATTATTAATGCTTGTGCTGTTTGCCGGGATCGGAACCGTTTTTTTTAGGAAAACCTCGAAATAGCTCAATATTTTCAAATGCTTTACACTCTTTATGTATAACTCAATATTATTAAGTGTATATTTAGTTCGAGAAATATAAATTGAATGTTTATTTTCACTATAATGTACGTATAAAGTTACCAATTTATATTTCACCAACTATAATTCAAACATTGTATTTTGAATTACTCCATTAGTTAGCAAATATTTTTTACACCGAAGAGCGAAAAATAACAAAATTAGAACCGACATCCGATCCCTATACTATGTGAAAAAACATGAAATAAAATAAATAAAAAACAAACGGGAGGAATGGATTTCGTCACTGAAGCGTTAGTATTACTGTATGAAGGCCTACTACCGCGAATTTCGATATTCTTACATTTCGAGGATTTGTCTCTGTCACTCCAAAGAAGGTGTCATAAGAGTGACAGAGGCTAATCCTTATGGACCATGGGCACTGTCCTCACCCACCAACGTAAATGAAACATGTCTCATTTAATAGGTCTTGGCAAACTGATGATTTTTAGTACGACGAGAATCGCCCTATGTATGGGGTTTTCTTGGAAACCCGTGTTTTGTTTGAAGAGTGAGACATGGCAGTACAATTACTGGGTATTGTGGCATAAGATCTTGACGTCACATGGTCGGTAACCATGAGTTGTTACATCCGTCTTTAGGCTGCGGTGACTGTTTACCATCACGCAGCCCCGCATGCTTGTTTATCAATCAACTAGTATAATAAAAAAAGACTTTCAATGAAATGAGCAAAAAATATGTAAAAACAAAACACGGTTTTCCAAGAACTATACATATGGCGATCCTCATCCATCAGGTTGCTAAGATCTATTAAATGAGACATATTTCATTTCTGTTGGTGGGTGGGGACATTTCTGGCCATGGTCCTTTGTTCAGCATTTTTTGTCCTTGTAAAATACCTAAAGAATAATTGAAGAAGTCTGTAAGTCTATAGCAAAACATAACAGTACCTTATCTTAACATTTAATTTACATGTTATAAGCAATAGCAAACTCAATAGGTATTTCAGTATGAGCACGACGTGACGACTAGACGAAATGTCACAAAAATTATTATTATTATTTTTTTTTTTTACAGTAATAAGTCACTTGCTCTCAACGCTTAAGGTTATAAAGTTATGCCAACTCAAATGCAGTAAGCGTCACTTTATCACATCATCAGCCTATTTCAGTCTACTGCTGGACGTAGGCCTCTCCTATACTATAACCCATACGTATGGACGTATTTGGCTGTAATACTCATAATCGCCACGCCGGGCACGCGGGTTGGTGATTACAGTAGTGTGTCCAATATGATCACGCTGCCATCATAAATGTTCGATAAATAAAATGGTGAGTGACATTTCAATCCCTTGGTTGACTCACTCATTTATTAAACATTTTTTTGATAAATGTATGAGAATGCAGGGCTCGGATACCGGTTTTTACTCCATACAAAAGAACGAAATCGAATTTCGTTCTTTTTTGTTCTTCGGTATATCAATTCTTTGTTAATGGAGTAATTTAAAAATACGACGTTGGTAATTTCGTAACATTTTGAGTATACTACATAAAGACTATAAAAC
>JALPQI010010774.1:0-33460 GCA_025490895.1 Thaumatotibia leucotreta
ACTACCAGTAGAATAGCAAGGACCAAAATATAATTTGTCAAGTAGTAAGTCAGGTTTGTCTTTTTGTGTCATAAATAATTATATGTAATAAAATCCTAACTTGTCTAAACCCACCCTACATCCTAGCTAATTGTACATTAAAATGTAACCCATAAACCCGTTATTCATTTACGTAAACAAATTAAGAAGCCATATAATTATGTACCGGAACCTAGCTAACTAATGAAAATATGTAATGGCTTATACATCTCAAAAATTAGAAAATTACTTGAATCCTACAAAACCTACGCCTATAATATTCCTAGCCCTAACAGCTACACTATCCAACTATTCTACCGAAATATTTGCAAACTAGCACCCCGTGGTGCACATTTAATTTACACGCGTAATTTCCCGATGTGCAATGGGAAATTCTAGGCTATAGCTAACTACTTCGGATGGGAAAACTCCATTAGACTAACACCCTATTTTCCCGTGTGCTGTTTGTTCCTTCTCGATAGGGATTGGGACAGAAAAGGAACAAACTGACGAATAAATGTGAATATATAAATATATAGATAAAAAGGACTAAGCAACTGGCTAATTTAGAAAATCAGAGTTGACTTTCCAAATCGTCCGGCACTTAGGGGTAAAACACCAGTCTCAATAAATGCTGGTAACTGTCTGGACCCACCAGATATTTACAACACTAAACTAAAGAACGCTAATTAGAAAGCAAGAACCGACGTTGTCACCGTTCTGGTACCTGTTCTTTCTCTCTAATTGCCCAGCAGACTGTGCTGGATTGAACTAGTTCTCCCTATCCCATAATAATTCAAAACACTAATCACTAAATAACTATAATATATGACACTTCCAATCTAGATCATTAAAGTGCTAAATATCACTAAAATAATCCAAACCAAAACTTCACATATTGAAAACAATTAATAAACAACATCATTATATTAATGAATGGCACTAAAGTGGAAAACAAGAATTTAAACTTTTAATAGCCTATTGATTTGTAGCCTAAACTTCACCAATATTCTAAAATATTAGCACTTGTCTGGGCACAAATCAATAAACAAACGAGATAGCTACAATCTACTAAAATTAAGAACAACTCTATGCACAAAACAAAACTTTACACTACTTTAAAACATCAAACACTAGCGTTATTCTGGAGCACAAAACAACAAGTAATTAAATAATTAAAATCACAAATTATACACAATAATATTTAAAATAACAAAACGAAACCCCACAACTAGTTTCCCTATACCATGTCCAAAACGAGACCTCACTAGAATCACAAGATACTAGCAAAATCCATATTTCAGGACATAATACAGGTAACCTAGAATGACCTAAACCTGCACTATGAGAACTTCGTCCAACGTTCCGCCAAAAGCCAAAGACCCTCCCGAATTTGCTCGTGCACACGCTTTTAAACTACCCCTTCCCTACTTCCCTACTCACGTCATCTTGCATACCATTGGTACTTTGAAAACCCATACTGAATTTCATAATTTAGTTTAAACTTTACAAAGATTAAATCGTATTTCTTAATTAACATAAAGTCCAATTTGACCTAATCAATGGGTGTGAACACATCTAGTTATAAACGCCTATTGGGCATGAATCTATAGTTTGTATCATAACATTTTAGTTTTTTTTATATGAATGCAAGTTCATAGGTCCGCCCTTTTTTAATACTTTATAATATGGTTCAATTTTACGAATATTTTTGCGTGCGGCATTCTTTTTACGTATCATGTGACACTCGAAAAACCAAACTGATTTTCTGGCAAAAACGTATATGGTACAAGCTCTATGACATTGAAATAAGGTTCAAATTGTTCTAATAATTAAGTGTCTTAAGAAATTGGTTTACTATAAATCACTAAGCTCTCCAAGAACTCATCTAGAATTTCAAACGATAAGGCGTACTTGTGTTATGAGAAAGAATTTGGTTATTACTATTGCCGTGTGACTCAACAGTGGAACTTAACCGACTTTAAAAAAGATTACTATTATGTTTCATATACTGCTAACATGGAAAGGGGGCCTTTGACATGTTACAATCGCCTCCCAAAATTTGCTGTAGCTTAAATATATAAATCATATATTTGCGAAAGTAAATTTTCGAAATAGGCAAAAGAAATAAATAATCAAAATAATCAATCAAATTAAAGAACCAAACGTTATTAAAATAATCGGTTAAATACTAATAAGAACCTTTTTAACATTCTTCCCTTCTGTGTTAGCCTTTTTTTTTTTGTTTCGGCTGTGTGTGGTGTGTGTTTAAACCAAACTGAAGAATGAACATTTCTGAAAGAATAAGTTTAGAAGTTCAGTCATGTTAGAAATAAACAATCAAAAACGCAACCAGTCAACCTTGTCTCAAAAAGAAAATAGAAGTTGTGCTAGTCTTCTACCGATCCGAGTGATACATACGAGAGCTTCCGACTTGTATCGACTAGGTTAGCATCCAATTCGCGCCTGCCGACCAAGAAAGGATTCAAACGTATCCCTAATTAAGACAAAATTGAACCTTTTTGCCAAGGAGTATATGATACCACTCGAGGAGTTACAATCTTTGAAAGATTTAATTCCAACATCGTACCACACGACTTAAATCTTCAAAAAGCCTTTCCTAGTCTGGGGCATGTATATCATTAACGGGACGTTAATACAAAAGATTAAGCATTGCTTAACCCTAAGCTTCTACAACGAAGCAGCAAAATGAAGTAAGTTAAGTATCATTAGTGATTAAAATAAAACTAGAAAATAGTACTGACCCATGAAAAAGCACAACTAATCTTTAAATAGATTCGAAATGAGTGAAGTATTACTTGCCGTTATGAAGTATTTTTCTAAACCCATTTCGCATTATGCTTTTCCATATGATGAAAGCACTATGACGTCCCATTAATGACGGATGTGTGCGTTTCTGTACCGATGTTGTGTGTAGTACGGAGATAATATGGCGGCAGCTTATAAATCTGCAAATGTGCTCATTTTTTTTCCCGAGCCTAACCTAACTCCAAACAACCGCATTACCTCGCTTGTGTAGTGTAGTGTTCCAGTCAGAATATTAAAAAAGTATGTATTATTAATGTTATTTCCTCAGGGCCCTTTATAAAAAAAACATGCATTACTAATTTACACTAACTTGTAGTGTAACATTCGTCATATTTATTCGTCTTCATTCTTTTTTTCCACACATCCCTGAATGTCTAACAATAATTTTTGCTAAAAATAAATAAGAGCAACAAAAATGCTTGAATAATGCGAAAATTTTATGAAACAAATTTACTGTTAGCAAACATACGATCAATGCATTTAAGTAATGTTGCAATTTTTTTGTTATCCAGATAATATTCAAAAATACTACAATATATACGAAGTGCAAATAGTTTATCATTTTGTGATGAATAAAGAAAATACATAACGGGTTTATTGACACGACACAATAATAATATAAGGAGAGCTCAGTAAATTAATAATAAACACTCAAATCCTCAAACTACATAAATCCACAAAAAATAATTAATCAGTTTATGTAATGTCAATCTAAAAATTATGAAATAAAATGTATGTTATTTAAAAAATAAAACAGTAACTTGAATTAACCCATTGTTGTAAATTACTTTGAATGTAATCATTATTTTGAATTATATTTAGTTTATGAATTATTGAACATTAAAAATGAGAGTACCGAATTCATTACGTAGTAGTCACACAATATTATTTTTTTTTGTCAAAGTCTAAAATTTCAACATACCAAACGCAAAAATATCCAGCACTGGACTGAGATAGGCTGATGACGTGAAACGCAAAAATAAGCCTTACAGAATGGAAGTGAACAATATTACTGTTTTTTTCTAATACATATTTAAAACTATAAATAGTGAATGATAAAATTAAAGTAAGTGTCAGTTTTAACGTTTGTTAAATTTAAAAGAACTTTCGTAATAAGCTATGAATGTATGATTTTTTTTCTGTAGATAAATTATTGGTTGAATAATATTTAAATAAGAACTGAAACAACTGTTTAACGAACAAATTAACGTATGTTCTTTTTTTATTAATACTTAAGTACTTTTTAAATGACTAAGAAAAATAATTACGTCGTTTGCTCAAAATATTAATTTCGAAACCGCAAAGCAATAAAGGAATCGTTTAACTATCCGTTGGTATATCAATAGCATATCTACTGAAAATTTACGCAAACGTACATAATTATCGTAATTTATTACAATAAGATTAGCTGCGAGCCTGTAAAACATTAGAATTAATTGTATAAAACTAACAAATGTACTAAACCATTCCCGTAATAGTAGTATTAATGATTATTCATGAATTCATAATGGATTAGGTATATTAGTCTATTACGATAGGTATCAACATTTTTAGAAACCATAAAACAACAAAGTCCTACTTGTATAGTATTATATTTAACAATTTAACAAAATGGCAAGTTTGAATATTTCGTTATACTGAAGATACCAATACCACACCAGTAAAACCAATCATGTATTTACCTAATTTATCATTATTGTAAATTACTCGATGATTGAAATGTCAGTACGTTCTAGCAAATAGAAACCTACGCGCATCACTTCAGACAAGTATACACTGTGTGAATTGTAATGAATTCTCTGATTTAAAAATAATATAAAAATATTAATCTCAAAACTACAACGTTGTTCTATTTTTGTTAACTTACTTGGAACAGTGTTTTAAACCACTCATGATTTGTGTTAACAATTATTTTCAAATTAAGCAAATAAATAATGAAAGTATACTATTGTAGTAACATTGTTCAATATAACTGAACAACTTTTAACGTTCTATTTGTAAACACGTTTTTTCGCATAAGTAAAACTTTAAAAATAGTAATAATAGGCGCTCAACTGACGATTGAAAACTTTGCTACAATAATGCAAAGTTTCGTAAAAAGTAATCTACCAAAACAAATTGTGCGACATATTAAAAGATTAAACTAACCTACATAAAAACTGCACTGCATGAATGCTGGGTACAGTTGTCGTAAAATGAGAAATGTAAAATTGTAAATCTATGTAAAATTAAATTGTATAAATGAAATATTTGATTGTGCATGTTAATTACTTCAATGTATTCGTTTGTAATTTGTTACTGGCTACTTAAATTTAATAAAATGCAATAAAAAATACGTTAACTTAATCTACAGTAGCCGTAAGGAATAATACCTACTTGACCAACCCTCCTCTTTAGTAACACAAATAACGTAATACCGCGATACACTATTTCCTATAATTCAATGCCAAATATGTCAAACAAAATATTTCAGAATTCAAATTCCTAGTAAGGGTATACCTACCATAATGAACAAAAAATAAAACAGTCAAATAATTCTTTGAGCGATACCATGTTCTCACTAAAGCACACTCATGCTGCGTTCAAGTGGTTAGGCGTAACACTTTTTTGTACAATGAGCGAATGATTTGAACGACTAAAAACAATAACAGACCCGAAATAAGTCAAGTGGTCGTCGCGACAAGTTTTTGTAAACAATCTAACCGTACCCGATATGACGATAACTTTAAGTTTGAAAGTTCAAATCTATTTTTAGTTAATAAAATAAGTAAATTTATATCCGAATCTTATAAAATCTGTATTCAATGATATTTTTAAAATTACTGTTTACGCCTCCCCGTCTATAAATATTTAATTATTTTAGGAAACTACCAACAAATTGAGTGAACTGATATGTTACGCCTCCCCGTGTATAAAATTTTAATTTAATGCAAAAAGGTAAAATTATATAACCTTTAAAAATATATAAAAGTAAGAATTAATGACGTAAAATACACGTAAAAATTATGACTAACTTGGCATTGAATGTACACCTACTGACGAATTTAGTTAAGGAATAGAAATGAAACGTTATTTAATTAATGAACTCAAAACTCCATACCTAAATATGCTATCCATCTACACGGCAACAATTGTGTTGTTATAATCGACCGTCTGAACAAATCGACTATAACAACATTTTGATCCGAAACAAGATATGCAACTCAAAATTAAAATATAAATGGAACAAATTAAACCTAAAACAACAAAACGTAACTTTTAGATCAATGAAGTCAGGTGAAACATTATTAACATAACAAAAATAATATCGAGGTAACAATAGACGTATCAAACAAAAATTAATAATTATTAAAATAATAATATAAACTAAATTTTTCACTGTAAATATCCTGCGGAAACGGCACCAATTGTAACGCACCCCCCTTATATACTAAACCCCCCCTATAAATACACGCTCGAACACCTAACCTACGTCACCTGAATACTAAACATAAAATCTGAAAATTCTAATAAGAAAATCTAGAATTCTAATTACCTATTTCTAATACTGCTTTATGGATTAATAATAAATAATCAAATAAACCGGAATAAATAAAGTTAATATCTTGAATTGGATCAGTAATTTGGCCAAATGATCGTTAGTGTGTATTTAGAAACCCTTCGTTGTGTCCGTTGTCAGTAACCGAAATCCTTTTCGCATATAGGTAAGAGTAGAGTATCTTAAGACGTATATTTAATCTAAGTGTAAAAAAAATCATTTAAAATAAGAAATAATATGTCAGAATATAGGTAAGGTAAATGTCAGATGTAAGTTATGTCATAGTTAATTTGTCAGATAGAAAGAATGTTGTAAAGTATGTAAAAATAGTCCAATAACATGTCACAATATAAACAAAGAAGTTAAATTAAATTTATAATGAAAATATTTTTATTTGGGGGTTAGAGATACTGCCCCGCCCCGCAGCATCCGTATCCATCTTCCAGTTGCAAGGTCAGGATTCCGCCCCCGTGCTGAAGGCACTAAAGTTCTGAAGGAACTTAATAATGACATGACCTTTTAGTCCTTCCTGTCATTATTTTGTGACATTTCTTGTCTTGTATGAGAGGATTTGCAAAGGGACATTTAACATAACAAAATACTGGTAGGAGCAGAAGTATTAGATCCACTCTAGTTATCCAGAATTCTGTAATTTTTGCAATACATTTCTTGTATTGGTTTCAATGAAATAATATTATCCAAACTGTAGGTGTAGTCATTTTGTATCACACTTTCAGACCAAAATAAACTACGATCTTACTGCGATCTAGCCTGGGTAAATTACTCATTGAAAATTACATACCGTTACTAGTATGATTTGTGATAGTAGGTATGACCTTGTATTCTTAAGGTCGTGTTGGAAAATTACAGAACCAAAGAAAACAGAATGAAGTCTTAGTACTCACTGCTAAGAGACGGGCAAGCAAATATTTTCTTTTCATTTTCAAAAACAAAGTGCTTCTAACGTTACGACATATTGTGAGTTATTCATTATAGTTTTCTCACAATATTTTATACTACCAGTAGAATAGCAAGGACCAAAATATAATTTGTCAAGTAGTAAGTCAGGTTTGTCTTTTTGTGTCATAAATAATTATATGTAATAAAATCCTAACTTGTCTAAACCCACCCTACATCCTAGCTAATTGTACATTAAAATGTAACCCATAAACCCGTTATTCATTTACGTAAACAAATTAAGAAGCCATATAATTATGTACCGGAACCTAGCTAACTAATGAAAATATGTAATGGCTTATACATCTCAAAAATTAGAAAATTACTTGAATCCTACAAAACCTACGCCTATAATATTCCTAGCCCTAACAGCTACACTATCCAACTATTCTACCGAAATATTTGCAAACTAGCACCCCGTGGTGCACATTTAATTTACACGCGTAATTTCCCGATGTGCAATGGGAAATTCTAGGCTATAGCTAACTACTTCGGATGGGAAAACTCCATTAGACTAACACCCTATTTTCCCGTGTGCTGTTTGTTCCTTCTCGATAGGGATTGGGACAGAAAAGGAACAAACTGACGAATAAATGTGAATATATAAATATATAGATAAAAAGGACTAAGCAACTGGCTAATTTAGAAAATCAGAGTTGACTTTCCAAATCGTCCGGCACTTAGGGGTAAAACACCAGTCTCAATAAATGCTGGTAACTGTCTGGACCCACCAGATATTTACAACACTAAACTAAAGAACGCTAATTAGAAAGCAAGAACCGACGTTGTCACCGTTCTGGTACCTGTTCTTTCTCTCTAATTGCCCAGCAGACTGTGCTGGATTGAACTAGTTCTCCCTATCCCATAATAATTCAAAACACTAATCACTAAATAACTATAATATATGACACTTCCAATCTAGATCATTAAAGTGCTAAATATCACTAAAATAATCCAAACCAAAACTTCACATATTGAAAACAATTAATAAACAACATCATTATATTAATGAATGGCACTAAAGTGGAAAACAAGAATTTAAACTTTTAATAGCCTATTGATTTGTAGCCTAAACTTCACCAATATTCTAAAATATTAGCACTTGTCTGGGCACAAATCAATAAACAAACGAGATAGCTACAATCTACTAAAATTAAGAACAACTCTATGCACAAAACAAAACTTTACACTACTTTAAAACATCAAACACTAGCGTTATTCTGGAGCACAAAACAACAAGTAATTAAATAATTAAAATCACAAATTATACACAATAATATTTAAAATAACAAAACGAAACCCCACAACTAGTTTCCCTATACCATGTCCAAAACGAGACCTCACTAGAATCACAAGATACTAGCAAAATCCATATTTCAGGACATAATACAGGTAACCTAGAATGACCTAAACCTGCACTATGAGAACTTCGTCCAACGTTCCGCCAAAAGCCAAAGACCCTCCCGAATTTGCTCGTGCACACGCTTTTAAACTACCCCTTCCCTACTTCCCTACTCACGTCATCTTGCATACCATTGGTACTTTGAAAACCCATACTGAATTTCATAATTTAGTTTAAACTTTACAAAGATTAAATCGTATTTCTTAATTAACATAAAGTCCAATTTGACCTAATCAATGGGTGTGAACACATCTAGTTATAAACGCCTATTGGGCATGAATCTATAGTTTGTATCATAACATTTTAGTTTTTTTTATATGAATGCAAGTTCATAGGTCCGCCCTTTTTTAATACTTTATAATATGGTTCAATTTTACGAATATTTTTGCGTGCGGCATTCTTTTTACGTATCATGTGACACTCGAAAAACCAAACTGATTTTCTGGCAAAAACGTATATGGTACAAGCTCTATGACATTGAAATAAGGTTCAAATTGTTCTAATAATTAAGTGTCTTAAGAAATTGGTTTACTATAAATCACTAAGCTCTCCAAGAACTCATCTAGAATTTCAAACGATAAGGCGTACTTGTGTTATGAGAAAGAATTTGGTTATTACTATTGCCGTGTGACTCAACAGTGGAACTTAACCGACTTTAAAAAAGATTACTATTATGTTTCATATACTGCTAACATGGAAAGGGGGCCTTTGACATGTTACAAGGGATTTCTGGGCTCGGTGCTCCGCTTTTTGTGGTGTCGAGCGCCCGCAACCTGGGCGCTGTTGTCGCGCTCACGGAGCCCTCTGATTCGCTACCGACAGTCGTCTGGATTGGTCAACGCCGGTGCCGGTGTTACCAGGCGTTAACATACTCCGGGGCGCTGAAAGGGTATCTTTCAGGATTCCCTTTCTTGCATAGGTAACGGGCATATTCTGTTGAGTGCTCGCTTGACGAGCCCCCTGGCAGTGTTGAGGTCCGCGACACGCGGCACGCCATCCTTGCCGGGGTATAGCTTGACTACCCTGCCCATGCGCCACAGCAGCGGTGGTAAGCCTTCCTCTTTGATGAGCACCAGCTCTCCCAGGCGTAGATCGCGTTGTCTTTCGCGCCACTTGTAGCGTTGCTGTTGTAGAGACACGAACTCCGACGACCACCGCTTCCAGAAGTGTTGACGCAACTGCTCCAGCTTGAGGTAGCGGTCCAGGCGTTGTGGGTTCCGGTCTTCAAGTGGCGGCGACGGCAGCGACTCGAGCGCCCTAAAAACCAGAAAGTGCCCGGGAGTAAGGGGGTCTAAGTCATTGGGGGAGGAGGATAGTGGACAGAGTGGTCTACTGTTCAATATTGCCTCTACTTGACTAAACAAGGAGGACAGCTCTTCAAATGTGAGATGAGTAGTACCTAATACTCTTTTTAGATGAAATTTAGCACTTTTAATACCGGCCTCAGCATAGCCGTTAAAGTTAGGAGCGTAAGCTGGCGCAAATTTAAATTTGATACCTTGACCAGCTGCAAAATCAGATATATCATTTTGATATAGTTTATAAAAGTCATTAATCTCTTTAGCTGCAGCTACAAAGTTTCTACCGTTATCACAGAACAACTCCGCGGGCTTACCGCGTCGGGCGATAAATCTGCGAAGTGCAAGCATAAATGAATCTTTAGACAGGTCGCTTACAGCTTCTAATTGTACACATTTATATCTTAGACATATAAATAGACACATATAACATTTGGTAATTTTACATCCACGTCCGCGGCGATCGGTTATGAAATAGGGACCAGCTAGGTCAAGCGCAGTTGACGTGAATGGAAAATCAGTGTTTGTGCGTTGTTCGGGTAAGTTGCCCATAATATTTTTTAAAGTTTGACCAGAAATACGCCTACAAGTGACACAATTGCGGGCCGTGCTTCTCGCGAGATGTCTGCCTCCGACCGGCCATATAATGTCTCGAACTGAACATAATAACAACTGTGGCCCTGCATGTAAGAGACGTATGTGTTCATGTGTAAAAATGAGTCTGGTTAGAGTGTGTTTAGCACGTAATAACATGGCATGCTTCTGGTCGTAGCTACGATCAGAAGCCTCCAGCCTCCCCCCGACTCTCAAGATGCCTTGAGAGTCAAGGAACGGAGACAGAGTTGTGATATGTGATTTAGGGCTCAACCTGTGACCTTTGTGCATCGTTTCTATTTCAGACTTAAACGACTGTTGTTGAGCAATTTTGACTAAAGTATGTAGCGAGTCTGCGAGTTCCTGCGCCGACAGCGATCCCGTTAGTTTAGGTAATCTAGGTTTACAGTTATTAATGAAACGGCGCACATAAGCCATGGCGTGTTGTAATCTTTTATATTTTGAAAACCTATCAAAATCAATGATCGATGGCTCAGGTTCTAAAGTTGTAAGCATAGAAGTTACCTTGATTTCAGGCAAGACCTCCGGAGGCACAGAATTCAAGTCTGGCCACTCAGCTTCAGGTTTTAGTAGGAACTCGGGGCCATGCCACCAAAGAGCGGCTCCAGAGACATGTTGTGGGTCTACGCCACGGGTTGCGAGGTCACTTGGATTTTCTTTGGTAGGTACATGTCTCCAGGTAGCTCCTGGGGTGAGACTGGCTATAGCTGCCACTCTGTTGGCCACAAAGGTCTTTAATTTGCTAATGTCAGTTTTTAGCCAAGCCAGGCAGCAGCTAGAGTCAGACCAGAATATTGCACGAGAGACAGGACGTCTCCAGGCTTTTACTACAGCTGCGTAGGTTCGCGCAGCTAACAAGCAACCTGACAATTCAAGTCGTGGTATGCTGGTTCTCTTGATTGGAGCAATTCTGTCTCTCGCACACAGTAGGTGTACTTGTTGTTCACCCGAGCCTGAAATTGTTTTAACATAAATGCAGGCTGCATACGCAGTTTCTGCTGCATCAGAAAAGCAGTGTAATTCTATTGTGGAGGGTGCATCACACAACACAAATCTAGGTATACTAAGCATTTTTATATGATGTAGGTTTTTAATGAATCGCGTCCAGATTCGCTGGATTTCTGGTGAAACCGGTTCGTCCCAATCTTTGCCTTCTTTCCATAAGGTTTGCAGTAATATTTTAGGTTTAACTGTGCACAGACTTAACAGGCCTAAGGGATCAAAGACTTGGAACGTTTTTGATAATATTGATCTCTTTGTAACCTTTTCATCAGATTCATAAGGCTTAATTGCATAGTTTAGAATATCTTGGCTGGGCAGCCAGCCCTGTCCAAGTGTTTGACAAGATTGGCTCAATGCCAAATGATCATTTTGATTAATAGAATCAGAACTTAATAATTCGTTTGAATTCGAGCGGTATTTACGTAGGTTAAAGCAACCGGCGGTTAGGACCTTTGATACCTCGGCCTGTATATGAAGCAGTTCTTTTACAGAATCTGCGCCTGTCAGTAAGTCATCGCAATAAAAATCATTTTGTATTATAGTCTTAACTAATGGATCCTTGCTCTCAGCCCCCAACTGCCACAAACAACGCGCCGCTAACCAGCTGGAAGAGGCGAAGCCATAAGTAACAGTATTTAAGGTCAAAGAACGAATAGGTAGGTGCTCGTTTTCACGCCACAAAATGACTTGCAAGTGTCTATCTGCTTCATTAATTAAGATTTGACGATATTGTTTTTTCTATATCAGACGACAGCACATATCTATACTGTCGGAATCTAAGCAATATGTCAAATAACGAGTTTTGTATGTTAGGTCCTACCATCTGGATATCATTAATAGAATAACCAGAGGAGGTTGGGCAGCTGCCATGAAAGACTGCCTTTAATCGTGTAGATTCACTGTCCTTCATCACTGGGTGATGAGGGACGTGATAAGCATTGTAACATTGCTTAGATTCCGACAGATGACCTAAACTTTCATATTCGTTAATGAAATCAGTGTACATTTTTTTAAGTTCAGGTTGTTTACTGAAACGTTTTTCTAAGTTGAATAGGCGTTTTTTAGCAATGTTAAATGTGTTGCCTAGGCATTCGGGCGTATCCTTTAAAGGTAGACGCACTACAAACCTGCCATCAGATTGGCGATATGTGGTATCTGTGAAATGTTTTTCTATGGGATGAGAATCGAACTCACCTCCATTTTTGAAGTCCGCTTCTTGCGGTACCTCCTGCGTCTCCCAGAACTTAGTCATTTGGGCAGACAGGTCAGACATGCAGCAATGAGTACTTGTGTTTAATGAGTTTACATAGGCAGTGGTGCCCTCTATCGGACCGGCTACAAGCCACCCAAGCCTTGAAGGGATAAGAAAGGTGCACTTACTACCTTGCAATGTTTTTGCCCTTCCAGTAACGATCGACCAGAATAGTTCAACTCCTAATAGCATATCTATTTGAGATGGGACGTTAAAGGTTGGATCTGCAAGTTTCATCGATGCCGGTAAGTTAAGGTAACTAATATCAACATATTTTTTAGGAAATTGATCAGTTATTTTATTTAAGACAAGAAAGTCTGCGTTAGCATTGAAATTGGTCAGTTTAGATTTTATATGAGCTGCGCACCTCATAGGTTTATAGGTCAGAGAGGTATTTCCTATTCCCGTTACATTTGTGGCAGTTAGAGGCTGAAGGTCAAGTTGCAGGCGTTGCCTCAACGCTTCAGTAAGATAATTAGACTGTGAACAGTTATCCAAGAGACATTTGACTGTCTCTCTCTTATTGTTGACAGGATTTACAATTTCAATTAGAGCAGTAGAGAGCAATGCTTCACTACTGTTGAGAGAAGTATTAGCAGTGAGGGTGTTTCGCACCTCGGCACTGTCAGAAGTTACCATTGTTGAGGAGGAAGTAGCTTCCTCCCTAACGCTGTCGGTGGGTTGGCTTATTAGATCTGTGTTAGACCCACTAGACAGATTGTTAGTGGTTTGTGTGTTGTTGTGTAGGTATGTGTTGTGACGTCTCTTACATACACGACAACCGTTGAGCTTGCACTGACGGGTCTCGTGGTCCGGGCGGAGGCAGACATGGCAGAGTCTCAGAGTGAACGCCCGCGACCAGCGCTCGTCGACCGACATCTTTTTGAAGGCTGGGCAGTCGTACACTCTGTGATCACCACGGCACACGACGCACGGCCGACCTTTGTTGTCACCTTGTTTTTCTGAAATCATGAAGGTTTTTATGTTTTTATCATGTTTTAAATGAATTTTTATTAGTCACAGGCTCTAACCTGTGATTAGATTGTTTTTCTCTTTTAGATCGGTACAGGTTTTCTAATATATCTGCACGATTTTTTAGAAATTCCTTGAAATCTTCAAGCGTAGGCCACTCTTGAAGAGTATTTCTGTGCTCTTCCCATTTTGAATATGTATTTGAGTCTAATTTTGCAGCTAACATGTGAATTAACATTGTATCCCAATGCTCCGTAGGTTGACCTAATGTTTTCAACGCTCGGAGGTTTTTAGTGAAATTATCGCTTAAAAATCTAAGCGACTTATCAGACTCCCGCTGTATACTTTCCATATTAAATAATGCATTCAAATGATTAGTAATTAATTGCCTTTTATTACTGAACCTGTCACACAGCAGTCTCCAGGCCTCAGTATAGTTGACAGCTGAAACTTCTAAATTTGCAATTACACGAGCAGCCTCGCCTTCAAGGTATGAACTTAGGTAGTGAAACTTGTGGATCGACTTAATGTGGTCATTGTTATGAATCAAAGATTCATAAAGGTCTTTAAATTCCATCCATTTATAATAAGATCCATCAAATTTATTTATTTTAATTTGAGGCAACTTGAAGCCGAGGTGCTCAGAATGACAACCGCCCGAAGAACAAGTTTTTACAGACGGCTCAGGTGAGGGTTTCTGAGCTTGAGAGCGTTCTAATATATTTTGAGCTACAGCTATAGCAGAATTAATGTGGGATTCATTAGCGTCCCTTTCTAGGAGCTCACTCTCAAGGCTTTCAGAATTAACTACCTCAATCGAAGTTTGCAGCTCGTCTAGGCGCGTGGATAACTCTATAACTTTATTTAATCTTAAGGTAAGCTCATTAAATTTAATTCCCGTTAACACTTCATCATCCTTAATTGTATTTAAATAACCACGAAATTTAGAAACTTGACCCTTTATGGATCCACGCTTAATGCGTAATTCGGCCAAGAGAGCTTCCTTTTTTGCAGCTTCAGTCATGTTGAATTGTGTTTGTTAACTGAGCTGGCAAAATTACAGACGAATTAATTTGAGAAAAAATATTATTTAGAGTTAAAAAGTATCCACGTCAGCAAAAAGTTAAATTGGCAAAACAGCTCACGCCCCTGATGCCTTCAACAGCTACGCCGAGGTGGCCCGGTGCGCAGCCACGTGGTCGCACGTGGCACGCGAAGCACACGTGGGCACGTGGTATGTATGCGTGGCACGCGGCGCACACGTGGGCAGCCTCGTCACTGAAATCGTGCAAAAGAAAGGGTGCATATGCGTGCAAGAACCAAAGCGCAGGCAAGGGTGGCGTGAAGTTGAATGAAATTGTTTATGTCAGCAAAGAGAAAAGGAAATAAGTTAAATTAATTTTAGAATGGCACACGTGCGCTTGCAAACAAGGGTTTTTTAAGTGCAAATGAATTAAACGTAAATGCGTAGGCAAGCTGGCGATAACATAGGCACAAACAAGCCGCTTCAGTCAGGTTTTAAATAAACGCGTTAGGTATTTATTATTATATCTTTAAAGGAATGCACAGATTTTCACTGCACTGCCTTATTTAATTAAGAAAGCCTAAATAGATAGGCACTGAAGCGGTATTTAAGTTAACTCACACAACGTGCACTGAGAGGTTAGGTATTTGAAGATCACTAAAAACAAGCTGATACGAAACTGTCCTGTAGGTAAAAACACAAATAGATGCAATAAATCACAGTAGGCACTCAGTTTAAAGACAATTTAGTTGGGATTCAAGATTATTTAAGTTAAAGTAATTTGTCGAGTTTAGTTACGTAATGGTCAAAGATCAATGAACTGCAAAATAGGTATGTTTAGGTTAAATTGTAGTCAAGTTTGTAGGTCAGAATATTGAAATTGAGAATTTAAGTTAGAAAAAGAAAGAAAGGACTTGACTTAGATTTAAAAGTGGGTACGGATGGGCACTTTCGGTATCAGGGCACTCGCCTTGTCTCGCCGCGCGCCACGCGGTCGCGTCGTGTTACCAGACGCCGACGATCGTCCGTCCCAAGGTTTCCTGGTCTTCGCCGCAGCTGTCCCTCAGCGGTCCTCTTCTTCGGGCACGCGTTACTGGGCTGGCGGCGAAGGCTGGCGGTAGCTGGATTCGGCTTGCGACGTCGTCGGCTCCAAGCGCACGACGCTCCAAGGCCGACGCAAGTCAGGCTCTGCAATTTTAAGATAATAGACCTGCCGCACGTGTCCTGTCACGGTCGCCAATTATGTTTCAGCCTCTAAGTAAAACTACTGTTACTAGTTTACCATTTTTATTTATGGATAAGTACAATCGAGAGGTTCTTTTTTATGTCTAATAGGACACGTGCGGCGGCTTCAGTGGTTAGAAGGAAAGAGGGATTTCTGGGCTCGGTGCTCCGCTTTTTGTGGTGTCGAGCGCCCGCAACCTGGGCGCTGTTGTCGCGCTCACGGAGCCCTCTGATTCGCTACCGACGGTCGTCTGGATTGGTCAACGCCGGTGCCGGTGTTACCAGGCGTTAACACTAGGAAATCCGATGTTTGTGAAACAAATCACCTTATTTCATTAATATATTCGGGCCAGAGGAAAAGTTTGCTAATTTAAATTTCCATAGACTGCCAATTTTTAATGCCTGCCTACATTTTTTAAATTTGCTACCTTTTTCTACTGACAAACTACAGAAAAAATAATTAATTACCTAAGTATTTGAGTTGTCTGTGCCATAATATGGCCTTTTCAATGAAACAAGTAAGTATGGGTTACTCACGTATTTAAGTCGACGATTTCGATCCATTAAGAGGGTCCTCGTACGGAGCACCCTCGGTCAAAGCCCGACGCGTATAGCGGGCCTGCTTATATACGTGAGTAACCCAGTTCGATAATATTTTAATTATGTTTGAGTCTCACGTTAGTTATAATTCCATTTTAATATGGTCAAATATTTGCAGAAAGCACCTACATCTGACTCAGAGCACTCAGATGATCTTACTGCTTGTTCTCGAAATACTGTGCATTTATTCTGATGACATCATAATGTAAATTCAATTTATAAGCATTTTATTTAATTTATAATTCACTTCACTTACATTACGTAATGTTATACCAATTGGCCCGAATAAAGTTTTGATATTTTTGCCGGCAAGTAACTTATCGGGACTTATGTTTTTAAAACAACATAAATAATACATCTTATTGACTTATCTGGTTATATCCCGCTAATATGAATACTATCTTATTGCCACGAACTCTCCCTAGGGTAGAAAAGGACGCTTCCAAAGGCCTCTTTTTTTGGCCAAAATAATGAACTTGTAGTATAAAATATGTATTTCAAAAACCTTTTATATTAAATTCACGTGGATATTCCCTTGACAAATGTTGAGTAAATATCTTGCATCTTACGAAAATCGACCTAGTCCCACGATGAGGTCAATTAAAGCATGTGATATGGGTACCAAGTGACATTTATATAATAGATAGATACATAGCCATATATTTGTGCTAAATAAATACACAAATAATACGCTCGCCAGAATTTGAACCCACATCACAAGCCTTAATTGAGCTTACCGTTGAACTAGGTCAATGTATGTAACATGTCCCAAGATATTTATTTATTTACAGGATTTTCCCTACATTCATCAGGACAAAAACGTCATAGCGGAGTAAAATGAGGTTATTTGTATTCCCGAAGTCCCAAGTTGTAATGAGCGAGTTTGATTGGTGATGAGCTCGGCACACACGCTCGCTCTAATTAACATTCGGGTTTAGGTTTTGGACTTGAAAAGAGATATATTAGCTCTTTATGACAGACCATTTTAACCATAGATATATGAAAGAGAGAGATTTGTAACGAAGCGAAATCGTAATGAGTCTCGGTGTCTCCGAGGTCGGGCCTTTGCCACGCTGTGATTGGCTAAAGCGCGGAGTGGGGCTACCATATGACGCGGCACTAGAGAGGAGGCTACGACGATAAATTATTATCCATAGATATTTGATAACGCATTAATATCGATCTATCATTCAATAAGAAAGAAATACAGTCTAAAAGATCGCATTGAACTATGTGTCTAATCTTTATAAACGTACAGTGTGTAAATCTAATACGGGCGATCAATTAAACCAGGCATGGGATTCATTAGTGTAATCATGGATTACAAGGTTTTTTTAACCCTTATTAGTACAAGGGGATATTATTTCCCACTTCGTCTATTCGTATTACGACCGAGTATTTTTTTACACAGCAACACTTTATAAAGTTTACTATGTGTTTCCTTACTTCTGGTTAACATTCGATTTATTTTATTGGCAACACTTTTCACTCAATCTTCATTATGTCAACAACTGTCAATGTCAAAGTCAAAGATAGTGAAAAATTGTAAAAAACGGTGTTTGTCGGCGAAGTGTGCTTGGATTTCAGAAAAAAAATCTGGTAAGAAGTTTTTGCTGCCAGTTTCATAAAATATAATGTATTAATTGTTATTACAAATATAAAATACTGTTTCAAACTATTGATTTTCCTAATAAATTGTCCTTTGAAGTTAAACGTCCAAGTGGGAAAATAATTCCCTTTGTTCATTCATGGCATTAAAAAAATGATTGCAAAAGTGGTCATATAATACGTTTTCGAAAATATCAAACAAATTATTGTTATAATACGAATTTCAATAAAATTAAAGTTTTTTTTTAACTCGGATGTACTCAATCAGTACCCGTTTTTAACTTTTTACCACGCATATAGGTTATTGATTTGTGATTTATACGTTATCCTGATGTTCTTATTATTGTTTTATATCCCTTTTAAATTCACTACAAAATAGCACCACCTAAGAAAATATTCCGTAGGAAGGAGATAGAAGATGTAGTAGACCATTTTTACAATTTATCAGTCTTATCAGATGATTCTTCGCACCCCTGACTCCGCTAGTGCCCTGACCGCTATCAAAGCCAGAGCACCGGGAGTCGCCGGTACCTCGGGGCCATTTTTTGATTGTACTCATCATATTTTAGGGGGAGTTTTGCCATAATCACAAACCGTCTCACACGCAGGCTCGACGACTTCCAGCCTCCTGAACAAGCCGGTTTCAGAAAAGGCTTCAGCACCGTAGACCACATACACACGCTCCGTCAAGTTATACAGAAGACCGAGGAGTATAACTTGCCCCTCTGCTTAGCGTTAGTGGACTACGAAAAAGCCTTTGATTCGATCGAGACGTGGGCTGTACTACAGTCTCTCCAGCAGTGCCAAGTAGACTACCGGTACATTGAAGTGCTGAACTGCCTGTACGAGAACGTCAATATGTCAGTTCGCCTCCAGGCCTGGAACTCGAAACCAATTCCATTGCAGCGGGGAGTAAGACAAGGAGATGTTATCTCTCCTAAATTATTCACCGCTGCACTAGAAGATGTTTTCAAGGTTCTGGACTGGAGGGGATTTGGCATTAACATCAATGGTGAGTACATCACTCACCTTCGGTTTGCCGACGATATAGTTGTCATGGCTGAGACCATGGAGGACTTAAGTACTATGCTCGATGATCTCAGTAGTCTTTGAAGATGTTGGATCTCAGTAGTCTTTGCTTAAGATGAACATGGACAAAACGAAGATCATGTCGAACGTCCATGTGATACCAACTCCAGTGAAAGTTAGAAACTCTACACTCGAAGTTGTTGACAAATATGTATACCTGGGACAAACAGTCCAGCTGGGTAAGTCCAACTTCGAGAAGGAGATCAATCGTCGAATCAGACTTGGTTGGGCGGCGTTGGGGAGACTACGCAATATCTTCTCGTCCAATATACCGCAGTGTCTCAAGTCGAAATTCTTCGACCAGTGCGTGTTGCCAGTGATTACTTACGGATCTGAAACGTGGTCGTTCACTATGGGACTAATTAGGAGGCTCAGAGTCACTCAACGAGCGATGGAGAGGACAATGCTCGGGGTTTCTCTGCGAGATCGCATCAGGAATGACGAGATCCGCAGAAGAACGAAAGTGACTGACAAAGCCCGAAGAATCACCAGTTTGAAGTGGCAGTGGGCTGGCCATATTGCCCGGAGGACCGATGACCGGTGGGGTCGGCGTGTTCTCGAGTGGCGACCACGCACTGGACGGCGCAGCGTGGGAAGGGCCCCCACAAGATGGAGCGACGACCTGGTAAAGGTTGCGGGTGTCCAATGGATGCGGACAGCTCACGACCGATCTTTGTGGAACTCTCTGTGGGAGGCCTATGTCCAGCAGTGGACGTCAATTGGCTGATGATGATGATGATCAGATGATATTAATTCCGACGATGACGAATTTTACGGCGATGGTCTATCAGAAACTTACCTAAGTAAGCCCGATGATGAAATCATGATAGATAATGCGTTTAGATCAAATGTTTGGAGTAACTGACTTCGACGGTGATGAATTGATGATTTAGCACAAATCAATTCGCATTTTTTTTTACCGAAATATTAAAAATCATTCAAAAAACTGCAATAAAACAAAAAAATCGGGAATTCTAATGCCATTTTTCTCTTAGTCTTCATTGAACAAGGGGAAATAATTTCCCACCCAAAATCACCCCCTTCCACTTACCCCCTCCACTTTTCACATACATTTTCTGAATCCAGGTGCCAAACTTATTTATAAATTGACCTCTGTTTCTCAGTTGCAGAAAAATAATTCTCTGTCCTAATAAGGGTTAAAGTTACTCTTAATTATGACCCAACAGAATTTTTTTAAGATTAGCGGAGCAGCAATGTAGGTACGAACATTTGTTTTTGTTGACATGATGGCAGTTATGTCATTTGCTTTTGAAATTAGCTGTCAACGAGTGCTGAACTCGCGTATGTTGCTCTACATTGCGCGCCGAATTATTTTGTATGGAAAGTTTTATTGCACTAATTTTAAGAAAAAGTTATTTAAATGTACTTATTATGTCGTAAACTAACGCCCGTTAAGAGCTTCGCCCGTATTAAACTTACACCCTGTATATTTGAATATAATGAACGAAGCAATTTATTAACGACATTATCTGATTTGTTCCTGGGAATCAAATGAACAAATAATGATTTAGACGGGTGTACCCTTAATAAAGATAATGTTATCTTCCGTTTCCGCGATAGTCACATCTTTAAATAAAACAATTTTAACTTTTGACAACGGTTATTGTAAGAGGCTCAAAATAATGAATATACGCGATATAATCCATTTATATTGTTTTACCTTTATAAGGATAAGATATTGATATAAAAGTCAAAATATGTACGAAAAATTGAAAATGATCAAATACATCAACAATTTATCGACGTTTATTTTATTTATTATCGGCACGGTCAGTCGTACCTCTAGTTCGCGGCCTGCTCGCAGCGGCCGTACCAAGAAATGATAGTACGGTTGTGAATATCGCTAGCAATTCGATACATTGCACGGTAGCTTACCAAATTGCAACTTTCTTGCTATTCTAAGCCGTCAATGTAAAACGCACATACAATTTGTCACTGAATAGTTCAACCAATTGGTACGCCCAAGACAAATCATTATGACATTTATGTCAGCGGTTTGTTATTTTATATTATTTGTAAAAATACGTGGTTTTGTCAAGTAATAACTAAAAAAACCAATACTTACATGTGGTACGTGACTCTATACTCCTTGAAATTTTTATTTACACTCCTATTTTTACAAGAAATAACGGCATAATTCAGCATTTTGCGGATATGTCCGAGCTCATTCTGCAGTCGCGGGTAAGTTTCGACTGGCTCATAGGGCGCGCATCTGTCACACTTATAAAGGCCAATGGGCCATAACGCTGCGACATGTTCCATGCCTCCGTTAGCTATCTATACTGATCTGTGATTTTAACTGAATTGTGCTGAAATATTATAAAGAATAAAAATTATATTGAGTACCTATTGTAAAAACGTTTTCTGCAAACAGCACTTTGCCGGCCGCTGCGCTAAACTAAATTGCCGCCTGCCGGCTCCGTTGAGCAGAAATAGTACATTACTGCAGACGCCGGGAAAGATGGGCTTACCGGCTGAGTAGGTATGGACGGAAAGTGATTCGAAGCCATTTCACGGCGAGGCATGTATAGTGCTTTTCTTAAACATATGAAATGAAATAAAAAATACGACAATAAAAAAAAAACTGAATTTAGCTGTTTAGCCAGTTCATGAAAGCCATGTTTTAAAAAAAAATACTTACCGGCCTAGGCCGTTAAATTCGTATAAAAATCCTTTACTATTATCTCGAGGTCATCCGCCTACAACATCATACTTTAAAGCCTATTATGACGAACATAATGACAACATTTCATTGCATGTTTGAGAAAAATAATATATCTACACTCCTCGGCTGTTAAATGGGAAAGCCTCGGTTCACATGTTTATCGGCCTCGGCCTCGCCTCGGCCTACAATTACAGGCCATCGGGGCATTTCCCACTTAAATGACCTTGGCATACCTACTCTTCTTCTTTGCCTGGCCATTTCCCATTTTTATTTGGGGTCGGCCCTCCTTATCATGCGTCTCCAGGTAGCTCGGTCCTGGGTCGTCTGTTTATCGACTTGGGCTTCTTTTAGGTTTTTATTCACTAAGGATATCCATGTAGTTCGGGGTCTTCCTCGTCCTCGGGGTTTAGTTTCGATATCTAGAACCTTTCTGGTCATGTGGTCAAATGGTCTGAGCTGCGTCCTGTCATCGAGCCCACGTTCCAGCTCGCTATGCGCATCGTGGGTGATATCCCGGGTGCTCTGATGACATTTGCGTCGCTTTGGGGGTACGCCCTAGCATTTGCTGCATTTCCATCACTATTCACGTCGCTTGAGGGGGACGCCCTAGCATTGTTCGGCCTTTTCTTATTTGTACTTTTCATGATTTGGAGTTATGATAATTGGCTTTGTTTTCTTTTTACGGCCGGTTGCCACCTGACGCCAAGACTATCACTCGCTACGGAGTGTGAGCGCCGCCGTTGGCCCCGCAGGGTTCTTCCGCCGCCATCTCTTCTGTGAGCCCCAGCCTAGACTCACAGCACTGCTACGGCCTCTGCTCCGAAGATGTCGAAGAAGCCCGCAGCAGGAGTTTTATATCGCAGTGTCTTTCTGCGGCCTTTTTTTTTTACAAGAAACCATACCTTTATAATTATGGATATTACATATAAAAAAGAAGAACTCTTTGCCTTTTTTCTCGGATGCTGTGGTGGTTGATATTTATATCAATTGCTCCTTTATGGAGTTTTATTTAAACTGTTTTTGGATCAAGTAATTTCCCAATGGATTTTAAGGAAACTACAATATCGACATTGAAATAAACATTGAATCTCTAGTCTACATTTTTTTTTATCGATTTCAAGTCAAACGTTATTGAAATCGTCTCGGAAGACCGCACTTTTTTGGTTGTGAACTTTTGCATTAAGCATTATCTGAAGTTATTTTGATGTTGACGACTTTTAAGTTAATGCTTTTGGATTATGGATTGTTAATCCTAAAACAAAACAACCAATTTACAATCCCATGGCTGTTTGAACTACATGGAACTAACGTGTAAAGATGCAGACCAAACGAGCATTCGCTATTCTTACTCTACGAAATTCGATCTTTACACAAAACGTGATTGGTTGATTTCATAGAGTGGGGGATAGAATAGCGAATGCTCGTTTGGTCTGAATGCAGCTTTACAGTGGAGACTAATTTTACGATGGCTTCTTTATTTCGTGGACAAGCCTTAATACTTTACAAAGATACACTGTGAAATATCTACACTATTGATACACATAGCACAGCTACAAATCTACTTGCACGTGTAAGTACAGCAGAAATCCGTGGCAAGCTGGCAGGCGAGTAACTCGCATTAGCATCGCCGCATGCAAGTCAATGAGCCTGAATTGAATGAGAGTCTTACCGCGTTCGTCTTCGCCCAGCCAGCGGTGAACACGTGTTAGTATTCAACACATACTGAAAGCCTAGACACCCTAGGCTTTCAGTATGTGTGGGTACACCTTGTTTCAGGGGCCCGTTTCTCGAACGCTTATAACTTATGTAGTACAAGTGGAAATCGCTTTTTAACTATTTATTAGATAAGGAATTCCGATTGTATTACAAGTTATAAGCTTTCGAGAAATAGGCCCCTGGTTATTATTTATGGTGCATTTCAAGAGAATGACCCTATCGAAATATTTTTTTCTTAAACTTGCAATAAAATGGAGTAGGTTAAGATGTATCATCATCATATCAGCCGAAAGACGTCCACTGCTGAACATAGGCCTCCCCCAAAGATTACCACAGTCCCGGTCTGGTGCCACCCGCATCCAGCGGAATCCTGTGACCTTCACCAGGTCATCAGTCCACCTTGTAGGGGGCCTACCCACGCTGCGCCTTCCGGTACGTGGCCGCCACTCGAGAACCTTCCCACCCCAACGGCCATCGATTCTACGCGCAATGTGCCCCGCCCACTTCAGTTTAGCGATTCGGAGAACTATTTCGGTTACTTTGGTTCTGCTGCATGGTCTCATTTTTAATCCGATCTCGCAGAGAGACTCCTTTGAGCCTTATAATATACCCACAGTAATTTTAGAATTATAACTAACGTGAGACTCAAACATATTTACTTACAATTTCTTATTGGGTCGGCAACGCGCATGTGACACCCCTGGGGTTGCAGGCGCCCATAGGCTACGGTGACTGCTTTCCATCAGGCGGGCCGTATGTTTGTTTGCCACCGACGTGGTATAAAAAAAAAATTAAATACGTAGCGAAATGGGATACTCATGTAAATTAAGTCGATAATTGCTCGACATGGTTTCGATCTATTTAGACGACTAAGATCCTCTAAATAGATCGAAACACGTCGAGCAATTATCGACTTAAATTACGTGAGTAAACCGTTCCGCAAAAACAAAACCTTTTGAAAAACTTCACAATATGCTTGCATGTGAAGTGTACCTTTAAAAGCTTTAAGTAAATGCTATACTACTGTCTAAACTAAATGATCGGATGCCCCATTATTCTTTTTTTTAATATTGGAGTAAACTTTTGTTGGCTTAACCAATAAAAAAAAAATAAAAAAAATGGTATTACGTACGTCAAATTGTACCTAGAAATACCATATTGAACGTTTTATGTAATGGAATTCCGTAACTACCTTGCAGTGCTAGGCCTGCAAAGTAGGAACCGAAAGTAACCTTCTTTTGACAAGTGCTAGAACATTTTAACATTTAACTGTAAAAAAATGTGAAACTAATGTCAATGTTACGGGCTAAAAGATAAGGTTGAATAATCACCAAATTAAGAATTTTAAAAACCGACTTTAACCAATTTCTCCAAAATCCCTGATTTGTTCCCATCATTGGTTTCCTATCATCAAATCCTACTTTCTGAATGCAAGGCTTGTAAATGAATTAAAATTACCAAAAGCGCCATACATGTAGGTACCTATAACATTTGAAGAGATCCCTCGATTTCTCCAAGATCCCATCATTAGACCCCAACTTGGTGCCAACGGGACCATCTCGGGGTTATACAAAAAAAATACAAATCGGTTCATGATTCTCGGAGAATTCGGGTAACATAAATACAACAAAAAAAATCAGTCGAATTGAGAATGAGAACTTCCTCCTTTTTTGAAGTCGGTTAAAAATATATTGTAGATGCGTTATTTACTTGTTACGTAGGTGGGTCTATACTTACGACATAATACCTATGTGTTAGTATTTAGTAAAACGTCCCACTTTGTCACTTACCATAAAGAGATTTGAGAAGAAGAGATACCATAAACGAGATTTACTTGTATCTTCATATGAATAAACTGACAAAGCGGCTTTATGGCAAACGACAAAGTGGGGCGTTTTACTAAACTCACTCACATATTATTATGCCTTTAGATAGGCTCCCGTCTAGTCTGCTTCCGGAGTTGCGTATACATTATTATAACAATTACAACCTCAGCAAACATCAAAACATATCCTCTATACAGTGTGTATATTTAATAAAAGCTTATCTTAATGACTATTAATATTTCAGGGAACCTATTTTAGTGGTAACGGATTATAACGCGTATATTAACATAAGAGAGTAGAAATAAGGTAAGAGTCGACTAAGGCATTGAAGTGTTGACCATTCTTTGATCAATCTTCTGATTGAAGATGGATAGCAGTGTCAGCATAGTAGACACATTACTGCAATCGCCAATCCGCTTGCCCAGTGTGGCGATTATGGCCATTTACCTCCTAATGCGTCTATTCTACACGTATAGTAAATTGAAGAGGCCTACGTCCAGCTGTGGACTGAAACAGGCTGATGATGAGTATTAATATAAAACGTGGCAGCTAGGTAAGAAAAAACATTTTTCAGATTATTTATTACACCAAGCAGGTAACTAAATAAGATGCCCTCGTGAAGCATTTATTGTAAGCATAAAAGCAATACAAGTAGATACAGACGTCACAATATATTTACCTACACAGTTTTTCTTATTAGCATTTAAGAAACAACAGCAAAAACTTATTTACAAACGATTTCAAATAGCCCTTTCTATTAAGCCATCAAAAAACTTCGAGCAAGCTTGGAGCTAGTTAAAAGATTCCCTGGCATCAATATTTCAAAGACCTAGCCAAAAAAACTAATTAAAACCTCCGATTGGTTCGAAATAACTGTACAAAGACTAGCCTACTATCATTTCTAAAACGCAGTAACCGCCATTTTCAGAACATGTTTATACAACATTTTAGAGTAGAACCACAAAGATCGTCGGTCATAATCCTTTCAGTTCATTTACTCGCAAAGAAATTAGAAATTTTGATTGAATTCCATTCAGAAGGGTTCTGCGATAAACCGATTAAAATATCTGGGTTATTTCAAATTTTGGGGTAGCTAAGATTTTAAATTATAAGCTTATTATGTTCGGGATTACGGAACAGTCTAATTGTAGATCATTATTCACTCATGGCCCGTTTCAATACAAATTGTAGCTCGCGACTTCGTTTGCGTGGAGTTTTATGATCATTTTCCCAGGGAACTATGGAATCAAACGAGATCAAAATTGTCCTATTGCCTTCCTCGAGACTCTTCTACTATTGATAACATAAAAATCAGTAGTTAAGTTGTAAAAGTGTGATCGAGAAAACTTGCCTCTATTGGCGTAATACATATAAATAAATATAAATATAATCTCTTGGGACATCCTACACAAATCGACCTGGTCCCACGTTAAGCTCAATTAAGGCTTGTGATGTGTGGGTACCAGGCGACGATATAATTATACAGTGTGTAAATCTAATACGGGCGATCAATTAAACCAGGCATGGGATTCATTAGTGTAATCATGGATTACAAGGTTTTTTTAAAGTTACTCTTAATTTAGACCCCACAGAATTTTTTTAAGATTATCGGAGCAGCAATGTAGGTACGAACATTTGTTATTGTTGATATGGCAGTTATGTCCAAACCCCGGATGACGGGAGCAAAAATGCGTTTGTCACTAGTGCTTAGTTAAATATCGACTATTCTATCGACATCCATATGAACGATTTTTTAATTGGAAAGGCCATAGTCGGATTTTCATAGTAAGTCAGCCTTTAAATCAACCAGACTCTAGTATTTTTTTGTGAGTACCTCTTATGGTGAAGAATATTTCTGCTGAGTATCAACGTCCTATCGGTGACAGTTTTTGACTTATGATTTTTTTTTGTTTTTTCTTTAATGTGTTGTATCTCAGGATGTATAAAAGCGAATTGCTTCAAATTTTGAAATAAAGTTCTTTATTTAGATATGCATCGAATTAAAAAAAATGAATATCGATTGTTGTATAAAAAAAAGAAAAAAAAAGACCAAAAAATTTTTCATATTTTTTTTTGTGTACCTATGAAGTAGTGACACCTCTATTTTCTTTTTCTAATTATAGACCATACATTGGCCTACTAGTTGCCTAAGTATCAAAATTTTCCAAGCGGTACTTCTTACCAAAAATCGGCAATATGTGTGGTCAAGTTCTGCATTCAATCGGTGTTTTTCAATGTAGTATACAAACTCTTCATTTATATTTGAGTTTTCTTATCAGGTTATCTTATTTAAGAGTAAATGCTAATGACAACTTAATGTCATCATGATGCAAGCTGTTTATTTCATTATTAATCGGCCGTTTACCATTTCAACTAGCGTATCTCGATAATATTTAACTGCAATATATTATTTTTAATGAATATCTCATAAATAATATCGAATTACGCTAGTTAAAATAATAAACGGCCGATTAATAATGAAATAAACAGCTTGCATCATGATGACATTAAGTTGTCATTAGCATTTACTCTTAAATAAGATAACCTGATAAGAAAACTCAAATATAAATGAAGAGTTTGTATACTACATTGATAAACACCGATTGAATGCAGAACTTGACCACACATATTGCAGATTTTTGGTAAGAAGTACCGCTTGGAAAATTTTGATACTTAGGCAACTAGTAGGCCAATGTATGGTCTATAATTAGAAAAAGAAAATAGAGGTGTCACTACTTCATAGGTACACAAAAAAAAATATGAAAAATTTTTTGGTCTTTTTTTTTCTTTTTTTATACGACAATCGATATTCATTTTTTTAAATTCGATGCATATCTAAATAAAGAACATTATTTCAAAATTTGAAGCAATTCACTTTTATACATCCTGAGATACAACACATTAAAGAAAAAACTAAAAAAAATCATAAGTCAAAAACTGTCACTGATAGGACGTTGATACTCAGCAGAAATATTCTTCACCATAAAAGGTACTCACAAAAAAATACTAGAGTCTGGTTGATTCAAAGGCTGACTTACTATGAAAATCCGACTATGGCCTTTATAGATTATGCTAATTATGTTTCCCTAGTAGTTCCAATTCTTTTCCAAATATATAAGATTTTTAATATGAGTTCACCAATTTTTTTAGTCAACACATTATGATATTTTTTTGTGAATAATTTCGCCTTGAGGATGTAAAAGTAATCTTAACAAGTGCACTTTGAAATTCTGAATGACATTCAAGCTGCTTTTTAGGCTTTAATTTCGGTTTTGTAACTGTCCTATGGTACTAGGTATTATTGACATATTATTGTTTATCAATTTTAGATCGCAATGCCTCTGATTACGTACGGTTGCATAAACTACTGTTGATCAATACATTTCTAATTCATAAAATGTTGGTATGGATGTCGATAGAATAGTCGATATTTAACTAAGCACTAGTGATAAACGCATTTTTGCTCCCGTCATCCGGGGTTTGGTTATGTCATCTGCTTTTGAAATTAGCTGTCAACGAGTGAGTGAGCGAGCTAAGGCTCGCGTAAGTTGCTCTACATTGCGCGCCGAATTATTTTGTATGGAAAATTTTGTTGCTCTAATTTTAAGTAAAATTTATTTGAATGTACTTACTATGTCGTAAACTAACACCCCTTAAGAGCTTCGCCCGTATTAGATATAGATACTTAAATAGGTGGCAACTAACAGGTTACTGATTGTCTCCTGTTCGTTGCCGCCGCGATTTGGGCTCTACTTTTCACTTACGATCAGGTGCAGTGAAGCCACTTTGTTGTGCCAACATAAAAAAAAACGTAGACAACCATGACCAAGGAACAAATATTTGTGATAAATAAATACACAAATAATGCCCTCGCCGGGATTCGAATCCGGAACCTCCAGCTTCGTAGGCGGGGTCACTACCAACTAGGCTACGGAGGTTGATATTTGGTTTTCTCTTTAGTAATGACATAAGTACTTACATCTTACAGGCGATTCTCCTACGGTTCAAACATTATTCGCAGTGTCAAATACTATGTAGCAACCAAAACAGCCAAATTATTCGATGTATAGTAGTGGCTGACTGTTGTATTTACAATCAAAATATTATTCTTTAAATCCTCTCCAATGTCCTGTCGCATTGCGTACTTATTGTTAGTAAAATAAAATATTTAATTTGTATCTTTTACACCTTTCAACAAATTCAATGTTAAAATTCAAAATTCAAGTAAATATTTTAATAAAACCTTTCCAATTCCGCCTACGTAAAACTAACTTGCTGATTTGCCCGAGTAAACTCTCAAATTCAATTAGTTTACAGCACTTATCAGACTGGAAACTACTGCCACGCCCTGTTAACTCTATTCTATTCTATAATATTCTTTCAAGGATAAAACAACATAAGAATCTATCAAAACCTCAAAGAAACGACAAAACAGTGTCTGCACAAACGATCTATTCAGTGAACAAAACCCGATGAAGGCACACCAAAACATCGTAAGTATATAAGTTTGAGGCATCTTATATGTTCTTTTGGAATTAGAAGGTTGAAAGAAAAATCTGTAGGAAAACCGCGTGGTCAGCACGACAACGTTTTCTCGGATGAATGACTTCGGGTCTCGGTTACTTAAGACAAGTAAGGGGTTTTAATCTTGTTGTGAATTTGGCTTTTTACTTTTAGGGTCATGGCCAGCGACGCTTATCATGAACATTACAACGCTGCATCTCGAGACACTAGCTTGTTGTAATTTGAATTATAACAGTTATCATGAACAACGCAACAACGCTGCATCTCGAGACACTAGCTTGTTGTAATTTGAATTATAACAGTGAAGCACTACAATCCCAAATACAGGCGCGTATTATTTTGGATTACAGCGTTGTTAATTATAAGCAACGCTGTGAGAGTCTGGAAAATTTAATGATTGAAAGATTGAATCGGAAGGCATCAAAACCCGTATTTTATAGGTTATACAAGGTTCCGAGGAGGCAGGGAAAGAGTTTAGGAGCATAATCCTGGACATATTTAGATACTAAAATGACATGTAATGTTCGCTGGATTCTGTCGGTTATTTGTAGAAATTTATCCAAAGACACAAAAATTACGTAAGTGTCATTATGTCATATAAATATTTCTGCTACTTTTAGACTCAGGACTACGAGTTTTAAATGTTTTCCGTTTTTGGCTACCGTTGTAACTGGCTAAGTTATTATAATATTGATACTTTTAACAGTCCAACTTCAATCGAGCTACTAGCCTAACCCTGGATTTTGTAAGTACCTAATTTGATTTTAAAACTCGGTTATTTTTCTTATGAAGTAAGATTGGACGTGCAAATGGCACTTTATAAGATAGAAAATAAAGAAAGAAAAACATTTATTTGTGACAAAATTTTCAAGTAGGTACGTAGGTATTGTTCTTCTTATATTACGTATTGTTTCTTAAATTAAATTATCTTTTCTCATTAATATGTACCCATACCAACATGTTTGTTATTTGTTACTTACTAAGGAAGAGCGGTGTCCCTTGACACAAGTATTTATTTACTTAAAAAGGGGCACCAACCTGTACTAAGTTTGAATATTTGTGCTACTGAATAATTTTTTTATTTTATTTTTAATTTATTTATTTATTTCATGAGAGAAGCAGCGTGCCTCAAAACTGTCCTCAATGAGGGTTTTCTGAAATGACGTTCACCAGGGCGGCAGCACTGAGGCGTCAGGTCCAGAAACTTGTCTAAATTCTCAGAGCCCCTATAGTTTCGTGTTTAAATGTTTTGTATGACTTCATAAAATTATATAAATAAATAAAAATACCTTCCAGTTAGTTTTTACGCGCCAACTAGGTTTTCGAGAAAACCCTCATTAAAATCCAAAACAAGACTATACGAGTCATATATCTCTGTCTCTTTCCCTGAACCTAAACTGAATCTCATTAGTACGTCATGGCAACCCCCCTCCGCTATTTGTGAGGTCACGGATTACATTGCGATTTGTCGTATTTTATATCAAGAACGGTAAACAAGAAATTACGAACTAGTGTTATTCGGAACAGAAGTCAGTCTAAAATTGGAACCTAGGAATACATCAAATAGGTCCCTAGGATCTAGTTTGATTTATTTATTTTAGGAAACATAATTGTCACCAATTACGAATATTTTGTACTTCATGTTTTATAAGATTATAAGTTAAGTACCTACCTACTATGGAATGAGTTATCGACTAGTGATGTGCCGTCGGGTAATTTCACACTTTCCGTAATTCTCATTGGAGAACTTTACCGTAAATTACCGAGAATTACAGTAACTTTCTCCCATAGTATTTTTTTTTCTGTGCAATTTTCATATGAATATTTTGTCTGCATCGTATTTTATATGTCGGAGACATGCTTCAGTTGGCGCAGACGTGTACGACATGTCGAGTCATCGAACGTCTGATTAGTGTTATTTGCAATGTTTACATTTAATTTGTTAAGAGTTATAAAATGTAGAAAACGATAAGCAATGTTTTGCTTGAGATGTTCTTTGCTTGGTCCATGCCGGTAGACATTAAACGTCATGTTGGTATCTACCCGCCTATGAAGGAGTAGTTTGTGAGCGCACGGTATAAAAGGTCACTAGCGCAGTGTTCAGGGATTCATTCTTGATTTAGAGTTGGAATAAAGCATTCCAGGGTTGAGTAAATGATGCATGGACGCAAGCTTATAACTCTCCAGTCGTTTTCTATCAGTATAGTTTATAGTGTTGTAAATAGTCTTGTTTTAAGTGTGTACTTGTTGTGATTATTTAAAGTTTGGAAAATGTAAGACCGTCTGAGTTTCTTGCTGGTTCTTCTCACGACAGAGGTTTATCATTTGTGAACCAGTATAATAAAAGATTGTAATTTACCTTGTGTTAAATTATGTGCGTCCATGCATAGTATACACCTTTGTAAGTAGATACGATCAGTAGCCAGCAATTAAATATTCGCACCCCTGTTCTCGGCTGTCCCTCTGACATCAGAAAGTGGGATGTTGACTAATCGCCTACAATAAGTGGTGATGGTAAATGTACCACACGTAAAGAGTGAGGTTTGAAATCATCGACAGTCGGTAAGGTTGAACTATCGTTTCTTTTTTATTTGGTGTAAGGTGTAAACCACTCGTATCTTTTGAAGCAAAGTCTGTTTCGAGACGTAATTTGAGATATCAAGTTAGTTTTTTTATGGAATTTCTATTGTTGCAATACGTGTGGGTAGGTATCTCACCCACTTCACAAAAAAAAACAGTAATTTGAATAATTTCAAAGAATATCATGGCTCATACTTGTTACTTTTCTGATTTTTGAAATACTAGCAGTTCTGAAATACGGGCTGGTAACCCGTGGTTTTATTTTGTGGTCTACCAAAAATTGATTAGAGATTTCTTATGCCTGTTTTTTTAAGTTTTCTATGCGTGTGAAATTTATGTTACAGAATGTTTCGTGATGATTTCGTTCGTGATGACACTGATGACTATGTTGTGGCAATGAAACGAGCTCAGAAACTTTCAATTTCAAGAACAACAAATTCATAGCAGCCAGAACTTCCGTTCAGGATGACTATGCTGTTGCGATGAAACTACCACAATTTCTGAAACGTCCAGGAAATTAAAGAGAATAAAGACTCCAGGTCTTCGGGAGTTGCTTTTTGAGCAATGGAAATAAAAGGACAGGTTTCGTTCCAATTGGTTTAATGCAAAATTCGAAGCAGTAATTTAAAGAAATGACAGTTTGACATTTCTATTTTTAGCGTGAAGTTTTTATGTTCTCAAAAACAGTTTTATTATTTGT
>JALPQI010010775.1:0-42107 GCA_025490895.1 Thaumatotibia leucotreta
TAGGAGGTAAATGCGAGTCGACTAAGGGATTGAAGTGTCACTTGACAAATATTGATGATGGGCAGCAGCGTCATTATAGTGGACACATTACTGCGATCGCCAATCCGCTTGCCCAGCGTGGCGATTATGGGCATTTACCTCCTAATATTATATACTCGTTTCAAATAAGAGGACACAAAGTGTACAACCAGCACCACCAAATTATCCACCTTATATTTAAAAGTTAATTTTCTACCGAGTTTTGAAGGCGAAGTAAAGATCTGTTCTTTTTGTTTCTTCAAAACTTTAAAAACGAAAACTTCCCTAAATAGGTGTCAAGAATGTCCGATATTTTCATGACACGCTTGTTTTATTCACGATGTCCTCTTAGAAATATCTTGTTCGTCCTTCAAACTATCTACCATCTCAATATGAACGAAAACTCGATGAATCATATCTTTTACAGTATCACTAATTAAATTGATCAAGGAAACGAAAATGTAATTCATTCATTCGAAGCCGTGTGGTGACGGCAGTAAGAATACATTTGTTACCACCCCGACTCCTCCTGCGGGTGTCGTAAGAGTCGATTACGGGATTGAAGTGTCACTGACCATTATTTGATAAAAGATGATGGGCAGCAGCGTCATCATAGTGCGATCACACATTACTGCGATCGCCAATCCGCTTGAAGTCCAACGTGGCGATGATTGGCATTTACGAGTACCTCCTAATGCGTTTATAGTTAGGTATACGCATAGTTAATAGGAGAGGCCTACGTCCAGTAGTAGACTTTCATAGACTGATGATCTAATTAATTAATTTAAATTGTCAATTTCACCGTCCCATCTGAATGGACCTTAAACCTACGATGTAACAATATTTTTTTCACCACACTGCTCGTAAACACGCTGTTTGTCCTTCAATTTCAGAGCGCAAAACTGTGTTTTAATCTCTAGAGGTTAAAGTAATTTTTTTTAATCTTCTGGGTAGACTAAAGCAATAACTTATACGGCCTGAGAGTGCAATAAGCTTTTTGACGTTTGAACTAGACAGTACGTTCGAAAACTCAAAAGTTTCAAACAGATTCATACACATGATCCTTTCATAATATTATATTCAATATGCTAAAATCCAAATTAAATAGGGGAAATACGTCCAAAATGACACATACGTACAAAACGACACATGCGGGTTATTTTGAATTTGGCGCACTTTAAAACGAAACTGACAGTGACACTATGCAGCTATAACGGTTTCCTATGGTCTGGCAACTTTTGGACGCATCTACTTAATTAGTGCCGTTGGCATGACGGAAAATAAGTATTCACGCGTTGTGACTTTTTTTCTTGCCTATAAAGTTTTTGATCAAATGTTATCTTTTTTGGTGTTGTACCCTTCGATGTACCATTTTTTTCATGCCGCAATCATTTATCTTTGGATTGCACAACTTACTGTTAGAAAAAGAAGCCTTTAGGTACATATTTATTTCAAATTTTTATTTTTTTAAATTGCTATACGGACAAAACGACATACATAAAATTGGACAAAATAACATAGGGTGTGTGGCATACTTAGTATTGGCTTATGCTCCTCAAATGTTTGATGAACTACAAAAATCCTCCTAAAGCTCTCCCGGTAAATTAAGAATGCAAGGACACTGAACTTGTTCGAAGATATTAATGATGAAGACGATTTTCCTAATGTTTCCTACAGCGATGAAGAAAACTGCACTTGTATATCTTGTAACAACCTTCATTCACATTCTTAGCCCGGAGAAGACCGATTGTCGTGTGTAAAGTGTTCAATCTGGGTTCACATTTCATGCACCAGCAATCCAAGAAATTTAGATGTTTCATTTGCGAATTAAAGCAATAATTTTGTACTCGTAATGTGTCATTTAGTCCATTAGCAATATGTCATTTTGTCCGATGCATATGGACAAAATGAATTTTGACTAGTCTCCGCTAATTATTTTTTAATATTTTTTTGGTTGATATTTTGATAGAAGTGTGTATGTGTTTCGATAAATGAAGGACCAAATATTATTGATATAAACTATGGCAGTGCTGTTAAATACCAGGAAAAACGTTATGACACAAAAACAAAACTATGTGTCATTTTGGACGTACTTCCCCTACCACATTTTGTTGTAAAAGGCTTTTAATTAAAAGTTCTAAAAATACGACAAATAAAAACAATAGGAAAATAAAAGTGTTGACACTATGCAAATTTCAGAACGCATCCGAATATTTTTTTCTTTTAAAATCTAAACAAAACACGACCGAACGGTCGTGTTTTGTTTTCTTTCACTCTTAATTTTCAAGTTTTCGGCTAATTGCGAGATGCGAAAGTGGGATAATTCCGAAAATCACAGAAAAATCGCCAATAACTACATGAGTCTCATTTTGGAAGTATCCTGCATTTTTAAGCATTGCCACGCCAAGATAAATATTTGAGGTTATTGTTTTATTATTTGTTGATTTGTTTATTTTTTGGAAGTTGAGGACTTGCAAATAAATACCTTCTAATTTGTTATGTTTGAGTTTTTCCTCGCTTTAGTATGGCGAAAAATGTTGTGTTTCACCCGGCAGCAAAGCTTGTTCAACTCTCGTGCCTTAAAACCCTCGCATCGCTCAAGATTCCGTTTTATGAACCACTCGCTGCGCTCGTGGTTCAAATTCTGGAATCTTTCGCTTGCTCGGGTTTCAATATTTGCACGAGAGTTAAACAATCACTTTGCTCCCTAGTAAAACAAATAACTATTATATCGATGAGAACGACACTGGCCAAACTGAGGCAACATTTTGTGCTTACTGTATGTATACTCATTTGTCAAATTGGTCCGTGGTTTTGTGGATTTTAGTTCAGTTGGATGATTTACGGTACCTTAGTATTTACCTGACATTTTAATTTCAAATTCCTACAATTAAATTAGTGCACGAACTTACCTACTACGTTGAATCTCGAAGAATAACTTCGATTTTGTAGACAAAATAAATAAAATATTCCTTCGCAGCATTGGTGTAATGAAGCAAAAAATTCCAATCCTCATTTTATCGTCTTTGCGGGCACTGAATCGATTTCGTTTTACAGTTTTCTCTGGCTGTTTTTATTATTAGAAACATAGCTATGACTAGAATTAATTTTAATTAAGTAACAGAAATATATGTACTTACACACTTATGATATTTATGTATTGGGGGGAAAGATTCTTGAGTGGCGGCCGCGTACTGGAAGGCGCAGCGTGGATTGGCCCCCCACAAGGTGGACTGATGACTTGGTGAAGGTCGGAGGAGGCCGCTGGATGCGGGTTGCGCAGGACCGGCCATTCTGGAAATCTTTGGGAGAGGCCTAGCAGCGGACGTCTTTCGACTGATATAATGATGATGATATTATTATTTCGTGGGTTTTAAGTTGGTGATAAAACCAAAATTGAGTTCTGAAAGTGCGTGATTATGAAATAGTGCAATTTTTTAGGTTTGTTTACATTTTTTTTGGTTTTCTACTAACGAACGGTGTAATTACAATTTGTAATGAGTATTTGGCTAGGAATTAGATATTCGCGCCTCTATCTCGGCCCCTCTGCGATATATACAACGTGTTACTGAGCCACTGAAAACCTTGAACGGGATGATTTTGTAGGTATACAAAACAACTTTTACTGTGGAGCTAACCAAGAAATCTCAAAAAAAAATTTGGCTCTTGCATACAAAATGTCGTCATCGATCGGTCAAAATATATGAAAAAGATTTTTTTTTTACATTTCGTGATTGGCCCTATAGTAAAAATTGTTCAGTATAGCCTATTAAATCACCCCGTTCATGGTTTTCAGTGGCTCGTGTAACACCCTGTATACCTATATTACGCAAATTAGGTTAAAATATATGTTGTACCTTCACTAATGGGCATTGCTACATCCATCCAATTACGGGCACTTTGTATGAGCGCCATTATCAAATTGACAATTGATTGATGCTCGAACAGTCGGCAAAGAAATAAGGCAAGGGAAAGTTTTCTTCATATCTGAAGAATGTAATAACATTCGTGTATTGATGTTTTTGATAAACATATTGATATATGTACTGGTAAATTATTTTACTTGGCGAAGAAACTCAAACGTCGAGGTATAAGTAGGTACGTTTAGGTATAACAGACTATAATATTGAAACTCAGTGCGCCTTCAATAAAAATTAAAAATCTCTTTTTTTTATTTTATTTTTTTAAATTATTTTGAAATTTTAGATTAAACGTACGTACCAGTATTTTTTGTTACGTGTCTAATATAAATATACAGCTGAAGTGTATATCATCATCAGCCTATGATAGTCCACTGCTGGACGTAGGCCTCTCCTATTAACTATGCGTATAGATGCAGTGTATGCGTGTCGGTGGGTGACACAGACAAAATATTATTGTACGTCTATGGTTGGTGGGAGACGTGTTCAGTCACACTGTTAAAATTAATTTAAGTTTCTTTATTTTTACTTTATTAATAGGGTTAAAGGGGTTGTTTTATTTTATTATTAAACGGTTTTTATTAACTTCACCGCGTATCAACTGTCGTCGATGCTTCAAATCTTGTGATCGATTTTTCGACCACTTCTACTGCACCGAAATCAATAAAATTTGGAACTCTTATCAAGTCCCCATGACAATGCAATATTATAATATTTGTATCCTTGTATCCTCAAAGCCTGATGCTGCAGACGTACTGCTTACCTTAACCGAGAGTGTTAGACACGTGAAAATGAAAGTATAGCATGTTTGGCATAATCAAATACTAACAGCCTGATCTTGACTTCCAACTCCTCACTCCTGATGCTGCAGTACTGCCTACAATAACCGCAAGATTTGTCTTTGATCGATATCTTGATTTTAAAGAAGTTCTTTAGTACTTATTAAGTAGAAACATGCGAATTTAATACTAACGCCAAACTCCTCAAATCTGATACTCCAGTGTAACTGCCTGCTACAACCGCTAGGTTTAGCGATATGTAGATTTTGAAGTACTGCTTTAGATATTTGGTAGAAACACACGGATTTAATTATAATCATCATCATCATATCAGCCGAAAGACATTCACTGGTGAATATAGGTCTCCCCCAGAGATTGCCGCAAGGACCGGCTCTGTGCCACCTTCACCAGGTCATGAGTCCACCTTGTGGGGGGCCTACCCACGCTGTGCCTTCCGGTGCGTGACCGAGAACGTGAGACTCGAGAACTTTAACGCCATAACGTCCATCGGTTCCACCGACGAGCCCCGCCCACTTCAGTTTAGCGATTCGAAGAGCTATATCAGTTACTTTGGTTTTGCTGTGGATGGTCTCATTTCTAATCCGATCTCACAGAGAGACTCTTAGCATAGGCCTCTCCATTGCCCTTTGGGTGACTTTGAGCCTTCTTATGAGGCCCATTGTAAGCGACCACGGTTTAGTACCGTACGTCTCCGGCTGATAGACTCATAGGGTCACGGCTGATAAGGTGACAGCGTGAGTGGTTCGTGTAGGGCGGGCCGTTGGGCCTGCGGCCCTCCAGCTGATAGAGTGACAGCGTGAGTGGTTCGCGTAGGGCGAGCCGTCGGGCCTGCGGCCCTCCAGCTGATAGACTGACAGCGTGAGTGGATCACGTAGCGTAGGGCGAGCCATCGGGCCTGCGGCCCTCCAGCTGATAGACTGACAGCGTGAGTGGATCGCGTAACGTAGGGCGAGCCGTCGGGCCTGCATCCCTCCAGCTGATAGAGTGACAGCGTGAGTGGATCGCGTAGGGCGAGCCGTCGGGCCTGCGGCCCTCCAGCTGATAGAGTGACAGCGTGAGTGGATCGCGTAGGGCGAGCCGTCGGGCCTGCGGCCCTCCAGCTGATAGACTCACAGCGTGAGTGGTTTGCGTAGGGCGGGCCGTCGGGCCTGCGGCCCTCCAGCTGATAGATTGACAGCGTGAGTGGTCCGCGTAGGGCGAGCCGTCGGACCTGTGGCCTTCCAGCTGATAGAGTGACAGCGTGAGTGGGTCGCGTAGGGCGAGCCGTCGGGCCTGCGGCCCTCCAGCTGATAGGGTGACAGCGTGAGTAATCCGCGTAGGGCGAGCCGTCGAGCCAGCGGCCCTCCAGCTGACAGAGTGACAGCGTGAGTGAATCGCGTAGGGCGAACCGTCAGGCTTGCGGCCCTCCAGCTGATAGAATGTCAGCGTGAGTGGGTTGCGTAGGGCGAGCCGTCGGGCCTGCGGCCCTCCAGCTGATAGGGTGACAGCGTGAGTAATTCGCGTAGGGCAAGCCGTCGGGCCAGCGGCCCTCCAGCTGATAGAGTGATAGCGTGAGTGGGTCACGTAGGGCGAGCCGTCGGGCCTGCGGCCCTCCAGCTGATAGGGTGACAGCGTGAGTGGATCGCGTAGGGCGAGCCGTCGGGCCTGCGGCCCTCCAGCTGATAGACTGACAGCGTGAGTGGATCGCGTAGGGCGAGCCGTCGGGCCTGCGGCCCTCCAGCTGATAGACTGACAGCGTGAGTGGTCCGCGTAGGGCGAGCCGTCGGACCTGCGGCCTTCCAGCTGATAGAGTGACAGCGTGAGTGAATCGCGTAGGGCGAGCCGTCGGGCCTGCGGCCCTCCAGCTGATAGTGTGACAGCGTGAGTGGTCCGCGTAGGGCGAGCCGTCGGGCCTGCGGCCCTCCAGCTGATAGACTCACAGCGTGAGTGGTTTGCGTAGGGCGGACCGTCGGGCCTGCGGCCCTCCAGCTGATAGACTGACAGCGTGAGTGGTCCGCGTAGGGCGAGCCGTCGGGCCTGCGGCCCTCCAGCTGATAGTGTGACAGCGTGAGTGGGCCGCGTAGGGCGAGCCGTCGGGCCTGCGGCCCTCCAGCTGACAGAGTGACAGCGTGAGTGAATCGCGTAGGGCGAGCCGTCAGGCTTGCGGCCCTCCAGCTGATAGAGTGACAGCGTGAGTGGATCGCGTAGGGCGAGCCGTCGGGCCTGCGGCCCTCCAGCTGATAGACTCACAGCGTGAGTGGTTTGCGTAGGGCGAGCCGTCGGGCCTGCGGCCCTCCAGCTGATAGTGTGACAGCGTGAGTGGTCCGCGTAGGGCGAGCCGTCGGGCCTGCGGCCCTCCAGCTGATAGACTCACAGCGTGAGTGGTTTGCGTAGGGCGGACCGTCGGGCCTGCGGCCCTCCAGCTGATAGTGTGACAGCGTGAGTGGTCCGCGTAGGGCGAGCCGTCGGGCCTGCGGCCCTCCAGCTGATAGACTCACAGCATGAGTGGTTTGCGTAGGGCGGACCGTCGGGCCTGCGGCCCTCCAGCTGATAGACTGACAGCGTTAGTGGTCCGCGTAGGGCGAGCCGTCGGACCTGCGGCCTTCCAGCTGATAGAGTGACAGCGTGAGTGAATCGCGTAAGGCGAGCCGTCGGGCCTGCGGCCCTCCAGCTGATAGGGTGACAGCGTGAGTGAATCGCGTAGGGCGAGCCGTCAGGCTTGCGGCCCTCCAGCTGATAGAGTGACAGCGTGAGTGATTCGCGTAGGGCGAGCCATTGGGCCTGTGGCCTTACAGCTGATAGGGTGACAGCGTGAGTGATTCGCGTAGGGCGAGCCGTCGGGCCTGCGGCCCTCCAGCTGATAGGGTGACAGCGTGAGTAATTCGCGTAGGGCGAGCCGTCGGGCCTGCGGCCCTCCAGCTGATAGGGTGACAGCGTGAGTAATTCGCGTAGGGCGAGCCGTCGGGCCTGCGGCCCTCCAGCTGATAGGGTGACAGCGTGAGTAATTCGCGTAGGGCGAGCCGTCGGGCCTGCGGCCCTCCAGCTGATAGAGTGACAGCGTGAGTGGGTCACGTAGGGCGAGCCGTCGGGCCTGCGACCCTCCAGCTGATAGTGTGACAGCGTGAGTGGTCCGCGTAGGGCGAGCCGTCGGGCCTGCGGCCCTCCTGCTGATAGAGTGACAGCGTGAGTGGGTCACGTAGGGCGAGCCGTCGGGCCTGCGACCCTCCAGCTGATAGTGTGACAGCGTGAGTGGTCCGCGTAGGGCGAGCCGTCGGGCCTGCGGCCCTCCTGCTGATAGACTCACAGCGTGAGTGGTTCGCGTAGGGCGTGCCGTTGGACCTGCAGTCATCCGGTTGATGAGACTGAGAGTACGAGTATACCCCTCGAGTTCGCGTAAGACGTGCCGTCGGGCCTGCGGCCCTCCGGTTGATAGGCTGACAGCGCAGGTGGTTTGCGTATTAGGACGTGCACGCGGACCTGCGGTCCTCCTAGTTGATAGATAGAGAGTGTAAGTCTCTCGGATTCACGTAGTTCGTGCCATAGTGCCGTCGGGCCTATGGCCCTCCGGTTTATAGATTGCATGGATTGACCCTTAGGCACTGGTCTCACCGCGAGCTACTAAGCTATGAACTATCGGCTATATACACGAACAAAAGATACGCACTCGCGTGTAAATAAAAGAGACACAGCGATACTCGCCCGGCGGTGATAGCTGATAGCTGGGCGAGTATTACCGTGTCTCTTTTATTTACACGCGAGTGCGTATCTTTTGTTCGTATTTATAGCCGATAGTTCATAGTTTAGTAGCTCGCGGTGAGACCAGTGCCTTATGGCCCTCGCTTCGCGTCGGACTTTCCGTCAGACCTACGATCCGGTTGGTTGACTAAGAGAATGAGTTTAACTATATGTTATAGTCTCGAAATTCGACTTATGTAATGTGTACTACATAAAAATTTAAACTTGATTTTCTCAATAAATCAAATTGATTGATATATTCCTTAATGTGAGATCTCTGTTATCTAAGGTTTTTTGTATGAATAACACGTCCATTTGAGACACTTCGGGCATTCAAGCTTACATTAAACACACCCAGCCTTTGGTTTTCATTTGTCGATCAAGATATTTAGTAACATTTTTTTAGTGTCGGATTTCTAAAATATATCTATTCAGCAGGGATTCACCTTCCATTACACATAAAATAATGTCCATTACGTTTACATTATGTGTCGTGATTCGTGATGAAAGCTCGAGAGTATAAACGCTACTTAGCATGTATTAATTCTATTACATATTACAAACAATATCTCCGCCTACCTACTTATTCTAGATCTAGAATAAGTAGGTATAGTATCGGAAATTAACTTAACAATTGCACTAAAAACTTGAAAATAAAATCAGTAAAAAAGTTTTAAGTTAAACGGTTTTTATTGCACCAAAAACTAGAAAATAAAAATTAAGTCGTTATAACTAACCGTAGATGCTACTTTCTGTAGATTACTCACCTGAAACTATTATCACTGTAGTCTTCCCAAGTCGGATGCTGAAAGCCACGTTTAGCCTCTATGTCAGTGGGTTAAGCGTTACCTAATCGGAAACTTTTACCAAACTAAAATAAAAACGTGGGGCGTTATTATAAAGAAACATACAATACAAGTTCAAAATATGTAATTGTAGCTTTAATAATTTTGCAATTAATCATCCATCTGTTCCATCACTTCTACAGAGGTAAATAGCTTTTATCAAGGCCAGAACAAAACTTATTACACTATTGCTGTCCTGATTTCTATGTGTTCTTAAAGAACTATAGTGACTTAATCACAATTGCGTACGCCCGACGTTTTTATTTCAGTTTGGTAAAAGTTTCCGATTAGGTAACGCTTAATCCACTGACATAGAGGCTAAGCGTGGCTTTCAGCATCCGACTTGGGAAGACTACAGTGATAATAGTTTCAGGTGAGTAATCTACAGAAAGTAGCATCTACGGTTAGTTATAACTACTTAATTTTTATTTTCTAGTTTTTGGTGCAATAAAAACCGTTTAACTTAAAACTTTTTTACTGATTTTTTTTATTTTATGTTACCAACCGTGACCTCACTAATGGCTCCAATGGAAGACCAGCGCTGGGCTGTGTCTGCAGCCCAGCAAAATGCTGAATTGGAGACCATTTTGTGGCACTTTGTTTAATTACATTTATGTTTATTTTATGTTTTAATGTCTATGTTGTGTCACGAATAAATGTTTTTTCTTTCTTTCTTTCAATAGGAGGTAAATACCCATAATCGCCACGCTGGGCAAGCGGATTGGCAATCGCAGTAATGTGTCCACTATGACGACGCTGCTGCCCATCATCAATTTTTTATTAAATAATGGTTAGTGACAGTTCAATCCCCTAGTCGACTCTTACGACACCCGCAGGAGGAGTTGGGGTGGTGACAAATGTATTCTTACTGCCGTCACCACACGGCATATAAGTGTAAAAACAACTAATTACTTGTTTCAAAGTACTGTCTTGTTGATTGTTTGAAAAAGAAAGTCCCGCCAAGTTTCTTATTGGTTCTTCTCGAAGTCAGTGGTGTAGGGTTAGAACCGGAAGTAGTTTTAATACTTAGACCATTCAAAAGAGTTTGTTGCTATTCCAATTTGAATAAAGAATTATTTGACTTTGACTTTAGAGTTAACAAGATTTTTGCTATATTTATGCTGACTGTACGTGTGAAAATATGTAGGTACCTACAGCTACACTAGACGCCTAATAAGTACCTATTATGAGCAAACCTCGCCTTGACAGGAGCAATTACGTACGTATTGACGTCTCAATAGTGCGGCACACATTTTTATACATCGACATCGACGAAAAATATCATGGTGCTTATGAGTGAATCAACTTTTTTATGTCTGTTATTGCCACGGTTACGGTCGCCTGAGTCACGCTGGTTTTATGCAAAATTATGATACTTAAAATACGCAATTTTTCTGGTGTTAATAAGATCTTACCTTAATGGGCCACCTACAAACATACACTACTTGCATGTTTGCATAATTTAAGTACGTAGCATAATTTTGCATAAAACCAGCGTGACTCAGGCGACCGTAACCATGGCAATAACAGACAGAAAAAAGTTGATTCGCCCTTATAGTAAATCGTTTTGACTTTAAAATATTACCTACAATGAAGAGGTGTTTAAAAAACTTTATCTACATCCATATCATAATTTCCCTATTATGTATTCAGAAGCGGTAATGTAATGACCTGTATTAAGAAACTGGTGCCTGTACCTGTATCATAATGTTAACTTTAAAGTACAATGCACCATAATGTTAACATTAAAGTATTGGTGTCAATACATTAATGTCATGAGGTCAACTTCTTTTTGTTTTTTTTTTTTCAATAATTATTGATTGTAGGATATTTTTACACAAATTGAGTGCGTCCAACTGATTTGAATAGTTATATTTAGAGGTATTTTACTAGTGGATATTAATGTAAATAAATGTAAATTGGCATTCTAAATTTATGATATGGAGGTAGATAAAGTTATGTATGTGACTGTACATAATTAGGCATTAAACACTCGTGTGATCTTAGTATGCTCATGTTTAATGCCTCTTATTATGCGCCAGCCACATAAATAACTATTAACTACACTAAGTATAATTTTGTAGGATATCAGTAAATATCAAAAACATACGCAAAAGCAACTTCACGTAGCATTAAACTATTTAAAAAGGTTTAATAATTGAAAACAATAACTACTCAACAATAATATTTGCTACAAACAAAATTTCAATAAATTGATTTGGAAAAGTAATTATAAATTAAGTGTATACTTGTATAAAATTGAACCAAAAAAATCATATTGACAGCTAGTTACAGAAATATTAATAATACCGAAAGAGACAAACAAATTAGCTGGTTTCTAAGTTAGAAGACGTTTTTATTTTATGTGACGAAGGTAGACAACTGAGCTCTCAGCCCACCTGATGGAAGCAGGAACTGAGGCCCATGGACATAGTGATCAAAAAATCGCCTATGCGCTGCCTACCCTGAGGACTTAGATGGATGGCTTCTGCCTATGCCAGTAAATACACCCAAACACTGCTATTTAGCGGCAGGTTAACGGGTAAGACAGACGGTGGTAGCTATCCGGGCGGACCCTGCACGAGGTCCTACCACCAGTTTATGAATAAGGCGGTAAGAGTTTATGTTCTTCGTCTTAGGTTGCAATAGTTTTACACCCAAGTAAGTATACAGGGTGGCTAGTAAGTAGACCGACAAACTTGAAAGTTGTATTCCTGAACACATTTTGAGGCTATAATGTCATATGAACTTTTCTGGATTCGGCTTAGTTTAAGAGATAATGACATGTTATTCAAAAAACTATTTTCATCACAAGTCACTAAAAAATGCTTGCACGATTAAAATTCTTACACAAGTAGTTTTCATCTCGACATACACACGGATTAAAGTTAGAGAACATGAGAAAAAAGTTTCAGAAAAATGTTCATCTAAAAAAAAATTCAAAAACCCTGAAAAAAAAATCATTCCTAAAATGCATTGGCAAAGTCTGCCTGTATATTCATTCCCCACTCTGTATACCTATTTATCGCAGAAGTAATTGGCCTCAACTAGATTGGAACTCAAGAATTCTACCTCCACCGTCACCTTAACTAAATCTAGTATTAATACCTAGTTAAAAAAAAGGCTAACTTTAAGGCCTGAATACTCAACAATCAGAAAATTTACTCGATACGTACAAGTAAAGCAGTCTGGTGGATTTACAGCAAACGAGCAAATGCTCATTCTATCCCCACTCTACGAAATCGTAAATTCGTTCGTTACACAAAACGTAATTCGTCGAAATTCGTTGGTTTCGTAGAGTGGGGGATAGAATGAGCATTCGCACGTTTGGTCTAAATCCACCTTAACACGTTGAATGCGGGAACATAATTTTATAATTTACTTGCAGTGCTATACATACCATTTTTGAATTGTAGGATAGTCGTACACTGGTGCGGTACAAGGCTATTTTGGTTTGTGACTGAAGGTTTCTATTTTAGATAATATATCGTTGTTGGTTTTACAAATCGATAATTTATTGATTACAATGGCTAGTTAATAGTACATTGTGCATCAAGGGAGGTAAGTACGGAATTACTAACGAGAGTGTTAGAAGCCCGACGCCGTAGGCGGAGGGCTTTTAATGACTCGAGTTAGTATTCCGCTTACCGACCGTGATGCATACAATGTTTTTCATCACACTTGCCGACAAAAACATAAGTTTTAAGACAAAATATTATTAAATGACGTACTGACATTTCTATTACTCCCTAGGGAATTTCACTTTTCTATTACTCCCGCTACGCATGCAAGCAATGGCGCGCTTAGACAGCAAGTGTGATGAAAACAATTGAATGATCTAAGGCTAGTATCGTTACACACTGTCGAACTTAGTTTAGGCATTATAGGAAAATTAATTAACGATACGAAATTGACTTGTGCCGCACCAAGGGAATAGGGCGGATGCCGTCTAGTCGATATTTTGGTAGGGATGGGAAATATAATGAAATAATGTTATCGATATTCCCGGATACCGAACCCCAACCGAGGGGACCAACGAACGACCAGCGCCAGGGTCTTCAAGGGTCCCTCAGCATGTAGCTGAGTATGGACCTTTTCAGTTACGCTTTATAAAATGTACACCACTGGCATTGTAATTAAGTAGTTAAGTTTAAATTAAGAGTTACTGAATACTTAAAGTTCTTCTATTCTATTCTATATCGGTTGTTATAATAATAAAAAAATCTAACTAAAATTACAAATTCTTCCGATTTTTTCGCTTCACTTCGTTTACTACTCGTAGATACACTTTCACTGCACTCCGTCTCTTTGAAAATCTTTTGTAACATTTTTCGCGATCGTTTTCTCGGTGCATCATGATGAAATCGGAACTGCTATCGAAAGACAAACAAGAAACACGTAATCGTTACCCCCGCACTGGCTGTACTGACCTGTACTCGTGGTGCTGTACAAGACAGTAGGTATACAAGACACTTTTGGCCGGTACCGCACTGGTTGATTATTTTTTTCACCTAGTGCGGTACGAGTCAAATTTATCCTGTAAAGTTTGATATACCTACTAAATAGAACTTATAGAAAGACACATAAATGTATACTTGACTCCTTCTAGCTCGTAGGATTTCATAGTCAAATCGACCCCGCACCAGACAGAGACAAGCTATTTCTTCACTTCGCACCAGAAGAAAGTACATTACAAGTCGAAATTGGCTTGTACCGCATTCAACGTGTTAACACGCTCGCAGTGATGCATTGCAGCGAGCGTGACTGACTGCTTTACGTATCGAATAAGGCTAACATAATATTGATATGTTTGATGTCTCGTTAGTTAATTTAAAGCCTGAAATATTATCGCTTCTTACCTAACCTTTTAACCAATTGTATAGACACAAACTCCGAAATTCTTTTAATTCTATTTAATTGTAACAAAATTTTGTGACTTGCCGACTGTTCCTGTTAGTTATCACGATGTATTTTTAAATTTATTAGATCTATTCATCATCATCATCAGCCTATAATAGTCCACTGCTAGACGTAGGCCTCACCTATTAACTATGCGTATAGACGCATTACGAGGTAAATGCCCATAATCGCCACGCTGGGCAAGCGGATTGGCGATCGCAGTAATGTGTCCACTATGATGACGCTGCTGCCCATCATCAATATTTTGTAAATAATGGTCAGTGACACTTCAATCCCTTAGTCGACTCTTACGACACCCGAAGGAGGGGTTGGGGTGGTGACAAACGTATTCTTACTGCCGTCACCACACGGCATTTGATCTATTAATTAGTGGCAACTGTATTGGTTTATGAAATATGTACTGATACTTGTAATTATAAAAAACATATACCGTTTGTGGCCAAATACTCGTAAACATTAAACTTAAAATAAATGTTACTTGCTAACTCATGTTACGGTTACAGGTAGTTAGCAAGTATTTAAGGAGCTTAAAGTGTACAGGATTAGCATGAGTGTCGTGCAACATTCCGCGGTCTGTATGCAATTAGTGTCGTCGGGGATCTCAGAAAACTTGCGCCGGCGAGGCTGCGGAACGAAATGGGATACATGTTACAGTCACGTCTAAAAATAGTACATTTCGACACAAGTGCGAAAAACATGAAATTCGAGACGAGTGGCGATGTTTTAAAACACGACTGATAGGGAGTGTTTTAAATCGACACGAGTTAATTTGAGTTGTTCGGCAAAATATGGTTTATATTAATTATTAAAGCAAATGAGTGTAAAATATTGCGTGTAAATTATACATATTTCATATTTGCTGCAACATAATTATTCATGAGAGCAGTTTTGTAACAAGTATAACATTTTTAAATATAATACACTTTTTATTTACGTTTCATGTTTTTAATGATAAAAACATGAACCATAGTACAATTTATAAAAATACATCAAATTATCGAAAGTATCAGTTGCGTATTGTATTTTTTTCATCGTTATTTCAATTATTCACCATTCAGGTTGGTAAAGTTGGTTTTCATAAGTGATGGATCTGATAAAAATGTCCCAAGAGAAATATCAATTGATCATAAGTTATTTGCCGTGCCGTTATAATGTTGGGAAGGCATATTCAATTTGAAGAGATATATATAAAACTTAAGAAATATCGAAATCGTTGGCGTGGTATCGAGTTATTCGTCCATTTCTAGTGCTCTTGCTTAATGCAAATTTATGATTTTATCATGATGTTATTGTCAGAACTGGATCAAATAAAATGTGAACAATTGGTGAACATCAGCTTTCAAATAAAATAAAAAAACAGAAAAAACGCTTCCCCCAGTCGGCAGTTCTGACTTTCTACGGTAACAAACATAAACAAGAAATATATACAGTCAAATTGAAAACCTTCTCCTTTTTTTGAAGTCGGATAGAGACTGAATTAATTCTAATTTCAATATTGTAAAGTAAACAGCAATAATAATTATACTCGTAGAAATGACAGGATGCTTAGCCAAAGTCAAGTCAAAGTCAAAGTCAAACTATTCTTTATTCAAGTAAGCTTATTAATAAGCACTTTCGAATCGTCTGACATGAGAGAAAAAAATCTACTACTGGTTCAAACCCTACGCCGTTCCTGAGAAGAACCAGTAAGAAACTCAGGTGGACTTATTTTTTCAAAACAGTATAATAATACATCTTATTAAAATAACATGCATTAAAGAATGTATTACATAAAAAAAAAGATTATTATAGACATTTTTATAAAGACAGAAATAAATAAAGGATCATAATATTAATAAAGGATCATAATATTGCCAAGTTGCCAATCGCTAACGCTTAATAGCGTATCGTAGTTTTCCCTCTCTGTCACTTTTTCCCATTAGTGCGACAAAGACAGTTTACTGCCTTTCGCTTACGATTGACGATTAAGCTTTAGCGATTGGCCACATATCTAAGCACCCAGGGTGACTTTAGTTTGTAGCAACCATGTCCAAAAATAAGTATGTCTTCAAGTCCAATATTTTCATACTTAGCCTCTTATTTATAAGCATAACTTTACTTATTAAGCCGGTAAAGTATAGTTTGTCCCTCTCGGTCTTATCCATATGTCTATAAGACCGAAATGGTCAAACAATACTCAGCGGTTTGCTAAAGAGACGTTTACGAATAAGGCGATTAGAGTTTGTCTAGGGTTTTAGTCACATGAGGCACAGACAGAGATAATCATACCGTCTCTTTCTTACCCTCATGTTATTGACTCAAAAAAAGAGATGCATATAGCGATTTGTTCCTACTGTTACTACTAAGGTTAGTTTCAACATCATCATCACAAATTCAAGAGCTTTGCTTGGCAGACCATAATATTTGTAAAGTAGCCACTGCATTGAGCTTTCTATTCGTATTTAAAAATGTAGAAGATCCTTATCTATCTATGTTTTATTCAAATATATACATCGAAATCAACAAATAACTTCGAAATGCCTGAACGCATTAATTACCTGTCAATTACATGTCATACGTATTTGATTAAAATGATTAATTGTATAGCGAGCGGATTTTGCCTTTAACGATAAATCCCCTTTCATTAAATTATACTTACTAAGTATCTATTGAAACGTAATCTTAATTACGAGAGAATTAGCACATTTAAGCGTTTAACGGGTTTCTGAATTGCGATTTGAATCTGAATCATCATCATATCAGCCGACAGATGTCCACTGCTGAAAAAGTCTCCAAAGATTGCCGCAATGACCAGTCCTGCGCCACCCACATCTAGTGGACTCCTGCGACCTTCACTAGGTCATCAGTCCACCTCGTGGGGGGCGTACCCACGCTGCGCTTGCCACTACGTGGACGCCACTCGAGAACCTTTCCTGAATCTGAATCCAAAAAAAAAGATTAACTCACACGGATAAACCAAGCCCCAAAACAAGTAAAATTCGTCTTGTAGGTGGGCGATACACACAAACCTATAGGTATAATAGATAAATATATACTAAACACCGAGAATAAATATCTGTGCTTATTCATCATCATCATCATCAGCCTGTCTCAGTCCACAGCAGCTGGACATAGGCCTTTCCAATATATGAACGCGACAGAGCGCGGTCAGTTGCTTTATGTATCCAATCCTTTCTAGCCCTGCTACGCAAGTCATCCTGGGTGCTTAGACAAGTTGCCAATCGCTAGCGCTTAATTGTCAATCGTAAACGAAAGGCAGCTAACTGTCTTTGTCGCACTAATATGAAAGAGTGACAGAGAGGGAAAACTACGATACGGTACTGAGCGCTAGCGATTGGCAACTTGGCTAAGCATCCTGTAATTTCTATATTATTGCTATTTACTTTACAATATTGAAATTAGAATGAATTCAGTAAAACTATGAACTATAAAGAGTGACAGAGAGGGAAAACTACAATACGATACTAAGCGTTAGATATTGCCAAATTGGCTAAGCGTGCTGACATCTGGATAGAGGGCGTCCCACGCTACGTTTGCCTAGACGCGTCTCCATTCCAGAACATGCTTATTAAACTTCATCACACAAAACAACTATTAATATGATTACTTAATCGATTAAACTCACGTGTATTCAATCACTATGCCTGACACGTTTCGGAGAGCCTAGGTCCCCATTATCAAGCACTGGGCCCGCGTTCACGCAAAGCAAAGTTCTCGCTGAGCACAGGGTGTACCCAAAACATGTTTTCTGAAACCTATTTATTCCGTCCAGCCGAGCCAGTTTCGCGGCAACAGCCAACACAAACAGTCTGGACTGAATTTTTCGACATTATAGCACATTTAAAACCACCAGTATTCCCTTTTGGATGCTTTTGGGTTGGCTCTTTTGGAAGCTTTAATTATTATGAACACAACTTATTAACGATCTTCTTTTCAAAAATGTTTTTTCTATTAAGTGATTTTTTTCACACTGTTTGGTTGCTAAGCTAATACTCGTAAAAATGTAAAATATTCGTAAAGAAAATGGACACCTACAGAGCTGACAGCTTATAAAAAAACGCTTAAAAATAATTTTGTAAGCCGAAATTTTAATTGAAATGTATGATTTTTTAAGCATATGTGTACAGTAAACCAATGAATATGAATATGAGATATGCCAATGAATATGAGACGAATGTTTTCTACCTATCTATTTACCAAAGAGAAATGTGTCAACATTAATTAAATGATGCAGCTAGGTTTCAAGCATTTTATGAATAAGGGGATTAATATTTTTGGATATTTAGGTAAGAAGCTCAAGAAAGACAAACTAGTTACAAAGGACGTTCATGAATCAAATGGGTCTTTATCAGATTTAGGTTATAGTATTTTTGGTAATGAATGGTACTTACAAATAGGTTTCTATACAATTTTCATCACACTTGTTGTCTAAGCGCGCCATTGCTTGCATGCGTAGCGGGGGTCCATAGGGATTAATAGAAATGTCAGTACGTCTTGGAATAATATTTTTGTCTTAAAAATTATTTTTTTGTCCGCAAGTGTGATGAAAAACGTTGTACGCATCACGGTCGGTAGGCGGAACACTAACTTTCTTCTAACACTCAAGTTAGTAATTCCGTACTTACCTCCCTTGATGCAAGATGTAGGTACTAATTTTAGTTAAAAGTAAAAAAGGTAAACAAACGTGGCTGACTTTGTATAGCATTTGACGTCTTTGACACACAGTGAAACACGTTCTCAGAGAGATATTTTTTTCGTTAATACTAATAAATATCATTAATATTAACAAAAAATGTTTGTGAACTTCAGGTAACCCTTAATTTGGCAATGTATGTCACAATAATGAACATAGTCTTCGACCCACTTATTGTATTTTTTTAAGACATAATTTTCTGCTTTCTACAATGGCGAGGAGGCGATTATTTTGAAATTTGCTAAATTAAGGGTTAAGGATTTAAATTGGTGACAAAACCCAAATTGGTGTCTGAAAGTGTGTGATTATGAAATAATGCAAGTTTGCTGGTTGGTTTACTTTTTTTTCTTTCAGCTGACGAATGGTTTTTTTTTCAACTGGGCATGGAAAACAGTAGTCTATAACCCTCTAATAAATTCGTAAACTAAACTTACACTTTTGATCGCCGAGTGGAACTTTCATTTTTCCGACTGACTGAACCAAATATCATTATCTTATCAAAATGTATGCATAACCGCGCAGTAAGTCCCGTGCTTAAGCTAAAGTGTTGTTGGCCCTCAGCATCTAAGTCCTAGGCACGCCTCAAGTTGGAGTTTGGAGTGGAGTCAGCTGGGGGTGAGTGTCAGGCTCCATCGCTGAGAGGTGAGCTGTTCTATTATCAAGGAGGAATACCGCCTCATCATAACCAAAATTAGGTGCACCTTGTCTTAAATATTTGGTCAATCACTTTTTTTTTGTTTTTATTCTGTTACGTCACCCATGGAAAGTGGCATAGTTTGCTAGAAGAAAGTATGCAGCACACTCTACTAACATGATTAGAGGCTGACTCACCATGGAAAGACTACGTAACTGTCACAAAAATCAAGGTTTTGTAAATTTTAACGCAATTAAACTGTGATTTTAAGGGTGACCCAGGAAATTTAACCAACGCGTGACATAAAAAACGTGATTGACAAAAATCAAAGAACTATAAGTCGATAAAAATACGTTTGTCACCACCTCAACTCTAAGGGATGTCACTGAGCTTTTCACTTACTGAATAAAATTTTCTTCATTGTTTTGTCTTCTTCATTATTTTCAAAATAAGGTACGTCTCGTTTTAAATACATATTAAAGAACTACTACAAGTCGCTTGATGACAGCCAGTAAGAATACGTTTTTCACCACCCCAACTCTAAGGGCTGTAGGCTAGGGTGGAGCGAAAAAAATTTTTTTGAATTTAGTTTTTCCTGTATTACCAATCGATGTTCGACATCTTCAGATGTCTAGAAAAAAAATTACAAGGTTCTACATCAACGTCTTGAGGTGGCGCATTAGATTTGAAGTTTGAAGAAAAACGCAAATTACACTTATTTTCAACATTTTTGTTAAACCAAATTTTTTGCTAATGTTTTAATTCTAATAACTTTAGAACAATAATAATACTTCTAGCTTTAAAAAAAAATATCAGGTGTGATGCTAAACCTTCGAAATCCGAAGCAATAGACTCTTCATTCTCTCTGAAATACTGGGACTTTTGTGTCAAATATTGATATGTCCTGCCTAGCCTTTATTTTACAATGAATGGACCCATCTCTCGCTTCTGGTACACAAACAGATGCCGAAGCCTCAGTTACGAGCTTGATGCACCATTTCACTGCCTGAGTGCGACAAGTATAGTTTTCAATCTGAAATAATTTATCTCCTGAGTATCATTTCTGAAATCTCTGCGTCACTGTATTTCATGTTCACTGGAGATTCTATTGTATTTCTTTTGACCAATTAATGAAATCATAATAATTTAAAACCTCTGTTCTAACATTTGGTAGCTAAAACATTGCCTCACGCTTTCCTTTACACTCTTTTGTTGTTTTTAACACCTTCTACGACGCCATTTCTCTTAATTATGGTTCATCATAGTTCAACATAGCTAAAAGTAATTATTCCGGGTGCGCAAAGAATATAGTTTTTTATAATAATTGTTTTTAGGTATTCAAGCAACTCCAAACAACCTTTAATCATGCTAAAGATGTGAATAGGCTCATGCTTACGATATTAAATAATTTTGATGGAAAGTCTTCATAAAACATTTGTTTTTTTGTTTGTTTGCGTAATTTCTTCGCAGTTTTGTAATTATTACAATTAACATAATAATAAAATCAACCTTAATGATTTGTTGGTAACTTATTATGGGAATGATGCTTTGTTTCAAATGTTTTCAATGTCGGTGGCGATCATTTCACACAAGTCATTAACAGCAGGGTATTTACCAATATTTAGTTCCAGAAGTTCATTTATTAGCCACAAATAATATTTTATTATATCACATTACGTTAGTAACATAGTACAATTTAGTTTTATTGGATCGCCAAACAAAGGGCACCACACTTGCGGTGCCCTTTGTTCAAAATTCAAAATTAACAACAATTCAACTTTTTTACACTTGCCCTTAATACTTTTTGATGAGTTTTATTTTCTATGTAGCCCTAGTACAACCAGTATAATACACTAAACTGAACAGCAATGCAAGTTTTATGACATTTAGATACAATAAAACATTAACTTGCGGCTACACCTTAGACTACAGTATGGGGTTCTTCAAAAGAGGAGTGTACAAGTTCTTATTGGGTCGGCAACGCGCATGTGACACCCCTGGGGTTGCAAGCGCCCATAGGCTACGGTGACTGCTTTCCATCAGGCGGGCCGTATGCTTGTTTGCCACCGACGTGGTATAAACCAAACAAAAAAAAAAAGGTAAAATTTTATCTTTTTTGCAAACTACCCTCGTGGTGCGCCACCTTAAGATAAAGTCGTAGAGTTTTGATTTTTGGTCTGAATGAAGCTTTCGTATACGGTCAACTATTGATGATACAGGAAAATTAAAATTTGGAAAAAAAAATTTTTTGTTCAAATTCGCTCCACCTGACCTGAGGCTGTCACTGACCATTTTATATACCTATCGAAGATTGATCACGGGCAGCAGCGTCATCATAAGAGACACGTTACTACGATCGCCAACCCACTTGCCCAGCTTCGCGATTATGCGTCCTTAGTCCTTAGGAAAGACTTACGTCCAGCAGTGGACTGTAAAAAATTTATGATGATTATTATAATGAAAGAATTACTGATTATTAGTGATGTTCTGATTAATTTTGTATATTTTTTTCTATAAAACATTTAAATCTGTTAATTAATATATCCTTTATGTATTAACTAGCATTTCCCGCGGCTTTGCCCGCGTACCAAACGTAATCTTAGTCAACGATTTGCAAAAAAATGATTCACAGTTGGACCTGTAGGATTAAAAATGTCGTTGTTGATTTCGTAATTATTAATGATCCAATCATATTTAGAAATGCTCCTGAAAATTTTTCTAATTAAATTGCCTATGTGAAATTTGTGCCCTCACAAACATCGCGTGTGTTGATATTATGTTAGTGAGCGTATTTTTTTATATTATCCATTTTAGATACCTTAAGAGTAGAGCATATCGGACCAAGCTCTGTGTAGAGTTCCGTAGTTTAACTAAAAAATGGCGAGAGTATGTTCGAAATAGTTATATTTTAAAGTATTGTGTACGCGCACTATTTTTTTTTTATACTTTTGGACCCACAGATCAAAAGCAAGAAATCTGGATCAGTCTCATCTCCGAATTTAGAAAAATAAAATTCCATTTGGGCATTTAATCTTTTTAAAAGACCTATTGTACGATATCCCACACGATAAGATTACAGACAATTAAAAAAACATATCTCTTTACGAGTAGGGTAGGTACCAAAAAAAAATGTTCCTGTATTTTACTGTACTAAATTACAATTTAATGCGCAGGATCATGCCTAACTGGTTCTCGAAAGATCAGAGGCGCAGCACGCAAAGGTAACGACAGCGGAGTGATTTATGATGCTCTTGCCGACACGCGTAAACAAGATTTTTCCAACATTGAGGTACGCTTTGAAATGAAGAAGTGCAGTGACGACGTGCGACAATTTTCCGGATTGTCTGCTTAGTTAGGCGAGGTTTTTATATTTGTTACTACGACGAGGAAGTATATTTTTGTTTGGTAAAAGGAAATGGAAGCGGTGGTGGCTCAGTGGTTTAGACGTTTGACTTTCAAACCGGAGGTCGTGGGTTCAAATCCTGGCTCGTACCAATGAATTTTTCCGAAACTTATGTACGGAATATCAGAAGATAATTTACCATTAGCTTTCGGCAAAGGAAAACATCGTGAGGAAACCTGCATACATCCGCGAAGAAATTCAAAGGTGTATGTGAAGTTCCCAACCCGCTTTGGGCCAGCGTGGGGACTATAGCCCAATCCCACTCATATATGAGAGGAGGCCTGTGCCCAGCAGTGGGACATTATATAGGCTAAAATATTATTATTAAAATTAAAAGGAAATGGATTAATGATGGCTCTAGCGCAAAATTATGCGTTTTAATTTCACGCTAATTGGTGACTCTAAAAATGAAAAAGCATGCCTAGCCAAGACGCCATTTTACAATCGTATACGATAAGTGAAGTGACCTTCGAATCTGTCATTCTCGTACATTTAATGCATGTATGACTAATTAGCAGTGGTCGGATATCCCGGTGCAACAAGGGGTGAATGACCTCAAACATTAGACTAATATGGATATACCACGGGATTCCACAAAATTACATCCAGTAAAGTTTAGTAATATTTTGTAACGCAAAATAAGTGCATGTACATACAAGCGTTTATTATTATGCGATTTCGACAATTATTTTAAAAGATAGGTTATAAAATTTGTTTAATATTGACCTTAGTACCAAATAGCCTTTTGGTATGAATATTCTTAAACAAAAGAGTTTAGCTTTAAAAATAGAAGCTTTTTACTAAGGCACAATAGGTTTTCCACTTCTAGAAATTGCGAACGTAAAAAAAAACAGAAATATCATATCATACACGATTATTTTAATCCGTGATCAGGATTAAAACAATATCCATACCCAGCCTAAATTAAACATTTTTGGTGAGGTCTCCCGCAGATACCTCAAAATTTTATTAATTTAAAGTTAAAGAAAAATTGTATCCAATAACCACTGAATGGTACATGGTCTTCCTGAGGTCATGAATAGTAATTCATAGTAATAGTTAGAAAAAATATACCCGGTTACGGATTAAACATCCTCGTGTATGTAACATAAAATCAAACATTTTTAAGCATGAAGACTTGACACACCTATGCAGACACATTAGAGTAAATATATGTATTTTATGAAAGAATTATGGCTTACTGGGTTCTATAAAGTTAAAATAGCATACAATTATTTTCTCTAGATTCTCTATTTTCAATCGATTCCTTTTCACATCTAAAATCCATTTGTACGCCGAAAAAGTCCTTTCCACTTCTACAGATGTCAGTGGAGCAAATTTGTAAAGAGACACTTCATCAGGTGCGGTCTTATTTGAAATTTGGTCTACGTATTCTCTAATGCCATCCAAATCTGGATTTCGTACCATTACTGCTTCTAATTTAATCTGTGTAGCCATATTCAATACTTTTGTAAAGGGGCGTTTTCACAAACCGTTGTTCTAAACATTTTTTTGGGACAAGTTTGGGATTGTTCGACTTAGGATCACGCGTATTAACGTGTATCAATCAACGCCCAAAGATTTCGTTTATGTTCGCAATTTGATCTGCCTTTTTAAGTATACCTATCAGATCTATATTTTTTTTTTCAAAGTAAACCCGGGAATTTAGGTCATATCCATACTAACTTTTCTACTTGGTATCCCCTGGTGTTGCACCGGGATATCCGACCACTGCTAATTAGATAGTTTTTAAGAAAAATTTGCATATCGTCACCCGACAGGATACATACTTATCTCGAAACTGTTTGTACTTCTCGAAACGATCTGTACCTAAAATGTAAAATGTTTTGTGTATCCTTAGCAAATAAATCTTTATCTTATCTTACCTTATCTTTATTACTTATCGCGTATCGAATACGATTGCAGAATGGCATCGTGGTTAATAGGACTGCTGATACAAAAAGTCACAATTTATTATAAAACCTAGTTTGAATGAAGAAATGTATACGCTGTGCCAAACCCAGTGGTTCGAAATTGAAGAGTATTTTTACAGACAATATAGCACTGAAAGAATTGCAGCTAACCGTCTTATGCACGGACATGCATTTGCGTACCGATGTCGGCGGGGACATAAAATGGAGTCGGACAATTCATTTTCTTTTCACTCTCGTATAGTGACGTAACATTTTCTTCCATAAAAAGCGAACTTATGACTATATGACTTTTAGGATTTTATTTTTATGGGAATAAAAGTAGAATTGTAAACTACGAAAATTACTGTACAACTAATACGTCACACTTGGTGAAGAAAATGTGACTTCTTAACCAAATAAAACGCACGCACCCGATCTGCAGGTCACGTGTGTCTTTTCATATTTTATAATCACTACATTTTGCTTATAGTTATAACTTACGCTTTGTGAATGGTATGTTGGATAGGCCTGCTACTGCAGGTCGCAATACCCATTTGAGGTCTGTAAATATCGTATATAGCAACCAAGCCTTAAAATTATCCTAATGGCAGCCGCATATTGGACATTGGACATGTTTTGCACAAACACCGACAGACAATCCCACACTAGGGTGCTTCTTATTTTTGCAATTTTATGTTCAAACCAATAAAGGAGCTCTTTGCTCTACCGATTGCAATTTTCTATGGGGCACCCTCTCATTTTGTTATTTGATTAGTAAACCATATTTGTTTTTTTTTTTCAATTATTATAAACAAAAATTAGGGGTACAAAGTAGGGGGCGCTACCGAAGTACGAAGTTCAAGAAAGGCAAAATGATTAGTCGTTTTTTTATTACTTCTGAAAAGATCCTATCCTTACTTTACAGTAGTATGATACTATACGTGTTTACTGTATCCGAATCAACTGTACATATACAGAATAGTCCAAATGTTTGGATAGGACGGAATAAATGCCATCCACATACCCCTCCGCACTAATATAAGATAGAGTAATGACTCCCCTCGGTACATTCAAATTGAGACGAGCGAAAACACTCAGATATTTATCGTCCAAATCGCTTGGAAAAGGCAAAGGAGTCGTACTTTTGGGCGATATCCAAAACTTTGTTTGTGTCCGTGGATTTATGATGTTGGTGAAAATGGTCGAGAGGAAAATTATGTGACAAATATGTTTGAAAGTTTTGGGTTTTGATGGTAAGTTGGTTTCTTTTCATTTCGGTAACTTTATTCTTTTCGTTTCAGTCAGGTTGAACCTTAAACAGGTCTTTCCATAATACTTGTTTTTTAAGTCATAAAACACATTTAGATACTATTTAAAAATGAAGGCATCGTTATTGAATATAACTACTCTCGAACAGTAATTTGCGCTAAAAAAATATAAAAAACCTTATTTTGTTCAGAAATCCCGAGAAGAAACATATCTTTCCTTAATTATAAAACATTTATGTAATTTTACTTACGCGTTTTTTGTATTAAACAAAGTTTTCAATATGAATATAGTGAAAATGACGATGAATATATGAATATAGTCAAAAGTATATAGGTGCCCATTTTAAAGTTTTAGGGCTTCATAATACTTACTTACTGCGCTAGCTCTGCAGTGACCTAAAGTAGAATTCGGCCTTCAACGTAACCAACGCTTTTGTTGCTGAAGAGCCATCGTATAATATTAAATGTTTATTTATTATTATTTAATATTACATGTGGTTCACAATGTTGGAAATCAGTAATTCTTATACAAGACTCTTCAGAGTTTGACAGTGGGATCCCAGTATCTTTCAGTAAAAAAATATTTAAGATAGTTATACAATAGTGGTCACTATTAGTCTCAGGTGAGCCTCCACTTGAAGCCAATAGTAATATGCAAAATAATAAACGTTGCAACCTGGTAGTTAATTCCTACAACCGGGCACTTGTGAAACGAACCAGTCTATGCGAGCTCTGTGTCATGTATTCAGCTATTCAGTTAGCGGTTGTTCATTCCAGAGACCGAATACTAGCTACCAACAGATGGCGACATTATCACACTGTAACGAACCACCTATAACAGGTCGACTACATGCTGGTAGATTTTGTTCGAAAAGGGATGGCCAGTGAAAAAGATGGGCGTGCCTTAATGCCAGGTACCTTCACTTATCGCACAGACTATGAAGTTTCCGTACTTTTTCTTCAGATCGGTTCTACTACATTGCGCTTTTTTTAACCTGACTTAGGCTTTATTCTACAGGGAGCGTTAAAGCGATCGGACAGCCGGTGGGTTGGTTGCCTGGGGGAAATCCAGGACCCATCCGGACCCACCCAACCTATCGTAGGTTACACTGGAATACTTCTACAAGTTTGCACTCCAGCGAAATCGGTTGAAATGGTTCAACCTGATCTGAGGTGTTCATTGCACTTACAAAATTTTTTAACCAGTAAGTTGCCCATAATATACTAATCCTACAAACTTGCATTAGACATTAATCCCCAGGCACATTAGTCTAAAGTCTCTATTCCTCATTAATACTTGCATATTGGTTCAACTGAGACAAGTGCTGGTACACCGAGTAGGAACAGTAACCTTGGTGCCAAGATTAAGTGTCGACAGACCTTGACAAATACTTGTTACACACGACGGAAAACTTGAATCATTAGTCTTTGCACACTGGGATCCCAGGAGTGTGGAGGAGGCAATAACCATACATATTTTCTACTTGAAGCTGTAAAACATTCTATTCATTTTATGACAAGCGTTTCAATTGAGGGACCAGCTTTAATCTATTGAAACTTTTGAAGGGCATCTTTTACAAACTAAAGATTGAATCTACAACAATTACATGCACTTTTACTAGATTTTAGTCACACCTGTATTTTAAATGATACTATTGTTCACTCTTAATGTGAACTTATCGTGATCAATTGAGCGACGAGAGGACCATATTCTGCATGCCATATTTTCTTATTGCGTTAACAGAAAGAAGTCCCAATTATGAAATGATTTTGATAAAATTATACTAAATGTAGGTTTATAGCAGTAGGTATTATTAAATGGATTAAATAATAATCACGACCCACCTTTAACTGAATGTCACGTTAGAGTGGCTACTTTTGGAAATGTTGAATTTACAATAGTTTGAGAACTTTTTACTAAATATTGACACATTGAAAAGCTGGAAATTTCAAGGTGGACCCTCAATGGGAACGCACATAAAAATCACCTGTATAACAAGCAAAATAAAAGAATTTGAAAATTATCACTACCATTTTAAATATATCCCAGAACTACCAGATACATAAAAAATTCAACACCACAACTTCACATAGGTACATGCATTTAAATAAAATAAGATGCCACCTTCAGTTTTATCGGCCTTGCCAGACTGCGGCAGTTTCATTCGAAACGGGATCTGTGCATATTGCGCCACCTGTTACCGCTACACAGACATACTAGCGCTTGTCTTTATCTGTAGAATGTACATTCTACATCGTAGAATACGAACACAGTCTAAGCACAAGGATATTTTAAATTAAACGAAAAGTTTGACAACTTGAACTAAGATCACAGCAGACGAAGACATTTTAAAATGTGGAATTAATTTAGTTAAATATCATTGCTGCACTATTTTAAAAGAATATACCTACATTCAATATGTTGACAATATTTTTAGACATCCTATAGGACCATGTAATTGGAACTGGAGATCATATCCATAGCAGCTCTATAGTTACTATAAAAAAGCTGTTTTTGTTATAGTTGATACAAATAAACATAAACAGTGCCGTAGAATAAAAGGTGTAACAAAAAGTTGTTATTTGTTTGAAGGCATCTTCCGTAGTCGTACACTGCATTACCATTAAAAGTGTCATCCGAAATGTATTATGGTCATGGTTTTATTGGTTTTCTTCACCCTAACTTCCCTTTTATCATCTATAAACAGCATGTTTACCCTAGGTCTTACAATAGCGTTAGACCGCAACAATCGCTTACCAAGTCTGGCTTTTGCCATCGACACAATAAAAAAGTTTGTAATTTATTTCAACCTTTCCACGCCTCTACACGTTGTTCATTGCCCGTAAAATATTGCTGCTCTGTTATGTGTTTATTGTTGCCTCGGAAGAATTTACGGACTCTGTTGGGTTACTGGCCTATTACCGCGAGGCGCGAACTTCGAAATTCGTAAACGAGGATTTCTTTCTTTCACTCCAACCAAAACATACTCTAATGAACGTCTGTTCATTCATCTGTTTCGATTATTTGTATCTAAAAATAATCAATATTTGCGGATTTCTGAGTTTACGCTAGAGCCGCTGCTTATTTTTTACGAATAAGTTTTACGAAGTCAGTTTTTCGCGTAACGAAGGAGTCTGTTACATTGTCTGACAATTTAGAAGTTAAATAGCCTAGAGACGGTGAAGTTTGGAGATTCCATGTTAGTTTAAGTTCTGGTCCTGGATAGCAGTTTTGATTCGAGTTTCAGAAAGCAATCACATAAAGACGTGCATTTGTCTTTCATTTATTGAGATCACTGTTGACATTTTAAGCATCAAATTTATTCTAGAAGCATCAAATTTATTCATTCAACATGTGGGTTACGGGACACGTCTTGGTCAGATTGCCTCGGGACCGGGATACATGGTGTATTCGGAGAGAGGTCTATGCTCAGCAGTTGGCCATAAATGCCTGAAATGATGATGACGATGATGAAGTTCATTCGATCATCATTATAATATTGCAGTTACGCAAAATACCCCGCGGATGTACTACAGTCGAAGCTTACTGGCTGTCTTTTGCCATTGATTAAATACGCGTAAGTTGCTTTAAGCTACAATTAATTCCTGTTTTTAGATGTTTACTTTCTCATTGAGATTTAATCAAGCGAAAGTTTATTTCAAGTAATTCTAAGTACGAGAACTGAATTAAACTTTGTTCCTAAGTGAAATTTTATATATATTTTTACCTCTAGAATGGCCTATGCTGCATAGGTTGGCCGGGCAATCTAATGTATTTTGCTAATGTAATTAATTATTTCTTGAAATTGTCCAATGAGTACTTTACGTATCAACGTATCCACGTAAAGTACCTAATCCATTACGCTCGATTCGATACATCAGTGCAAGCGTGATATACTGCTTTACTTACGTATCGCATAAACGTTACTTGCTGATTCGTGGCAAGCACACTGTACTTATACATCGGATCAAGAATAGATCACGAATAATTTTCGTCATACAATACTGTCGCTCTAAAGCTGGCGACACGTCATAACTACATGAGCTGCGACAGAGTAAACAAGCCAGAGTGCTTTTATATGCGACGATTAGGTACGTATTGCTTTGAATTCGCTTTCTGTTATTGCGGATTACCCGAATATACAGGGTAGAAAAAGATTTTGGGTCAGCGAGGGCAGCTACCAGATCCCGTGTAGCTACGCGAAAATGGTCTTAGAAGACCTTCCCGCGATTTTCAATTAAAGAAGATTAGCGTTTTCAGATTTTGGAAAAAGTATACAGGGTGCGAGGAAATTGTCATTTTTAAGAAACTTTTTTTTTTGATGCCAATCGATCCTGTTTCTGTTCAGGATCAAAAGCTTGTATGGGACCAAAAAAAAATTTTCGGCAAGAAAAGCCACAAATCGAGATTTTAAATTCTCATACAAATTGTATGAAAATTAAAAATTATTTTTCACCCTTATTTTTTTATACCTGTCGATTCCATTCCTACCCAGTACCAATAGTTTCCTACGGGTCAACTTATGGCAATGTACAAAAAATCCAAATTTTCAAGAAAACTGTTTTCATACTTTTACTATGGAAAAAAAAGTGAAACCTTAATTACTTTATCTGTCACGATAATTCGTCGTCCTATGCTAAATGATAATAATAATACTGTATGAAATCATTAGCAACATTAATTAGCGTCACAGATAATGTAATTAATTTTCACTTTTTTCCCATAGTAAATGTATGAAAACAGTTTTTTTTTATTTTTGTTTTTTTTTTTACGTTGCCGTAAGTTGACCCCTAGGAAACTATTGGTACTGGATAGGAATGGAATCGATTGGCATGAAAAAATTAAGCGTGAAAAAATAATTTTAATTTTCATACTATTTGTATGGGAATTTTAAATCCCGATTTGCGGCTTTTCTAGCCGAAAAAAATTTTTTGGTCCCATACAAGCTTTTGATCCTGAACAGAAACAGGATCGATTGGCATCAAAAAAAAAGTTTCTCAAAAATGACCATTTCCTCGCACCCTGTATACTTTTTCCAAAATCTGAAAACGCTAATCTTCTTTAATTGAAAATCGCGGGAAGGTCTTCTAAGACCATTTTCACGTAGCTACACGGGATCTGATAGCTGCCCTCACTGACCCAAAATCTTTTTCCACCCTGTATACAGGTATAAAAGTATGGGATTTGAAAAGAAGATATAATGTTATTTAAAAAATATTGTGATTCTGTATTCACGGATTTCCTACAAAAATCTAGTCTTACTAAATATTTAATAGTGGCAATTTTTTCAAAATTATTTAAATTTCCTTATGAATCATAATTGTATGTTTCGCAATTGCATGTTGCTATTAAGCTGTAATACAAATGTTTTTTGAAAAGAGTTATCCCGCTGAGTTTCTTGCCGGTCCCAATAATGAGATACCTTCCAAACAATACAATCATACAAAGAAAGGAAATTCTTCTCAGGAAGAGGCGTAGGGATAGAACCGGCGTAGACTATTTATTTTTTGTCTCTTGTCTTCATTCTGAAAATACTTGTAATGAATACCTAACTAACTTAATTTGCAAATTAAGTATGTACTATCGGGTTCAAAATAGCGTGGACACCTCTAGGGCGACTTTCCTATGCGCTCGCTTGAGCTCTGTTAGCATAGGTTGTCTTACCCACACTAGATGGCGCTGCTGGCGAAGCGCAATGAACTATTTAGAAGGTCTACCGCGAACTTGGAGAATCGTAAATGTCGAGCATCTATCTCTGTCACTCTAATAAAGGCGTCTTCAACTTGACAGAGACAGATACTTGAAATTAACGATATTTATAGTTCGCTGTAGGCTCTCTGATTATTAAAATATTTTAAATAATGAATATTATCTACCTAATAATATTATTTAGTATACCTTTGTGGTAAATAAATAAAACCATATTTATAAATAATTATGTTTATTCTTAAATCATTAGAAAGCAGATGAGCACTTTCGAAATGTCAGTTTACTAAAAAACACCGTTCAAAAATAGTTCATTACAAATATGTAATAATATTTTATAATTATTTACATATTGGTACGATTATTCTATAATTAATATAAATAAGGCAACATTCAACAGGTTCAATCACTTTGAATAAACATTAAGACACGTCAAAATTATTTACCTTATTTTAATCTTAAATAGACCCAAGTATCAGTAGTTTCAACCAGTCAAATAACTTTCGGAATCGATGTAATCACCTGATATCTATGTATTATGTAAACAGTTTTGAATTGATATTTCATTCATAGTCGTAGGTGAATAAAAATCGATCACTCGGTCAGGCGGTATTTAGCCTAGTGTAGTGCTACCCACCCATTTCAACCAGAGACCCAATATTATTAAACGATGGGCTATCCAGTATTTCTTCGCCTAGGGAACACAGTAAAAGTTACAGACATATTTTAGTACAGTTGATCACTAGCTGTTCAGACTGCCGACGAGTAAATTTTCTAGGAGTATTCACTCGCCCGCGAAGAATAAACTCGCCGATAGCTACCTGCTCACTGCTCGCAAGTAGCTATCGGCATGTCGCTACTGCTGATTTGTGATTGTCAAATTGGTAAAGGCCTATTGTTCCGCTTGAGGATAACAACGATTTTCTAGTTGAATTCATACGCAAGAATGCTCAGAAGAGCGAACCTAGAAAGGTTCGCTTTACATTTATTATATCGAGAGCTGAGTAGCCAAACCCGATAAGTCGAGATATTTTTTCATTGAAAAAACAAACCTCACGTAAGTGACATTTAGTTCGTATTTCAAAAACCGGTTTTCTCGAGTTATCGGCTTTGACCCCGCCACCTTCGATACCCCGTAAAACCTCTCGTTTCACATGACACGAGTTGCAACAACTGAGATTTTTTCCCACCTGTTACCACTTTAATATTTGGTGGTATGATACCACTGGTATCTACTGGGAAAAAGAAATCCCACGATTTTTAATTCCCAGTTGTTACCACTTGTGGGAATAAATAATAATAATAAATATCTTGGGACATCTAACCCAAATCTACCTAGTCCCACGGTAAGCTCAATTAAGGCTTGTGATGTGGGTACCAAGCGACGATATATATATAATATATAATAGATAGAAAGATATAGATACTTAAATACATAGACAGCCATGACCAAGGAACAGAATATTTGTGATAAATAAATGCACAAATAATGCCCTCGCCGGGATTCGAACCCGGAACTTCCAGCTTTGTAGGCAAGGTTACTATCAACTAGGCTACGGAGGCTGACGCCCCCGAAACTATGGTCTAATACCGTAGAATCACCTAACTATGGTCCAATACTGCAACTATATAATACTCCACAATTTCAATTCTTAATAAACGTCAGTCCCAATCTTCTTGTTGGGAGCATTTGGAGTTTAGTTAGGTAGGTTTACGGTACTTATTGTGTTTATTCAGGAATTGCTAACGGATAAAAACACAAAAAAATAGGACACTTCATTTTTTTCTATATTTTTTATTAATTAATTACAAATTACAACCAATCTTAATCTTAATAAATAATTTATGTCTTGTTAGCAAAAAACGCTGTTTAATCAATTTGCAGTTGCACTTATGAATGATAATACGTATTAAAAGAAATACAAAAGCTGTATCTGATTTTAACCCTATACCTATATTTTATTACTTTATCTACAAGGCGTATTTATTTCAAACCAAAACATAATAATAAATCTTATGACTGCACAATGGAAGCTAAAACATATTTTTTTATTATATTTGCCAATTTCTAAGAATGAACTTTTCACAGTTATAGATTAATCCTTATTAATATGAGGGTAAGACTCACCATTTTTCCGATAGCCTTAACGTCATATATATATAAGGCTCATTTCTAAACTATCAAATGTTCATTTTTAGAAATCGGCAACTTTAAATAACTATTATACTACAAGATATGTAAGGTTCTGAAATTAAATTACCTTCAAGCTATTGAGCGATTTCATGTTTACATTTAATTTTTCAACGAGTTATGTGCTAAGACATACCATCTTTTGAAATAATTCACTAAAAGTTACCATCAATAGAAATTGATAACATTGTAAACAAACTATCTAAAGAAAAATCCATAATCAAGTACTATTTTATTATTTTAGGATAATGTAATGGCATGAGTTGGTTAAATAAATAACACATTAAGTGAGCAGTGTTTATAACGTTGATTGGAAATTAAACACATTTTGAATACGAGGTGTGCTTTAATTTAACTAATTTACACCGTTAAAAAAGTGTAAGATTTATAATTAGGCAATATTGTTTACTTTTTATTGAGATTTAAGCTTAAGTATCATTTCCGAAAACGGAAAAAGATTGAAACTTCGCCTCAATAAAACTACTTAAAGGTATTGGCAACCGTAATATCTATTTAGCAACTGAAATAAAAAAAAATACTATTTGTTTTATGAGACTATTACTATTAATTAAAAAATAAAAATCAATTAGTAGATTTTATAGATTGTCATCCATCCACCATCACTATTTATGGGAATCAAAAGTTTTGACTTAACTTACCAATCCTAGAATTCGACGTTCCGTTGTGCTTACATAAATCCCAGCTGGAAAGTGTTATAAATATTATTATTTATTACTATAAATCAAAAATACAAACTACTAAACTTCCTTCACTGTTACATGTCATTGTAATCGAGAAATTTAAAGTAAGGGAGTCAATAATTGTCTTATTTAGGTAGTAGTTTTTTTAAACACCACTGTTTCGTAGCCTAAGAAAATTATTATCTTATTGATAAAATATTTTTAATCAATGTTAAAAATATACTTACTCGACTTTAACAAGTCCAGTAAGTGTATTTTTTATATTATTTAATATCGGGTGTAACCCCCCTCGTTATCAATAACTGCCTGTAATCGGGAACGCATCCGGGGTCCTTTCATTTTTATTGTCCCAGCGTTGGACAATAACACCCCATACATTTTCAATCGGATTTAAATCCGGTGATCTAGCAGGCCAGGAAATAACTTTAATATTATTTTTGTGTTTTCCAAACCATTCTTTGACATTACGCGAACGGTGTATAGGACAATTATCTTGCACAAACGACACCAACGGCAATTCTGCTTCTGGATACACATTTCGAACTGTAGGTAACATGGTCTCCTCCAACACTTCTACATAATGTTCACTATTTGCACGGCTAGGTATTCTGACAAGTTCTCCCGGACCAGCTGCACTCATCCAACCCCACATGTTCACTGTGATACGCCCCGATTCCATGTTGGGCACGACATGATCGTTGTCGTATCGCGTATTATTTCGACGCCACAAGCTCAGGCGTCCGTGTTGACTGGATTTAAAAGTCTTCTCGTCAGTGAAGACGACACTAGTCCAGTCGTCAAGAAGATGGTCCCGAGCAAACTGTAACCTTGCCGTTTTGTGAGCATCCGTCAGCAAAGGTTTGATGGCATGTCTGCGATGATGGATGCCTTCCTCATGAAGCACACGACGAACCGTAAGCGGACTTGTGCCAAACAAACCGGCGTAGTGTCTTGTGGGCCTAAATCCGTCTTCCTCATATTCCCGCACCATCAACTGACGTTGCTGTGTGTCAATGAGGCGTGGTCTTCCAGTTTTATGCCGGTGGGACAAAGACCCTTCTCCTTGGTATCGATCTACCCATAAAGAAACAGTTTTCCTCTGAAACAATTGTAAAAAATATACTATAATTATTATTAAATTATAATGCAAACATTTTAATACCGAAAAAAAGTAAATTAAACTACTTACGTTGACACCTGTTTCTCTAGCAATCTCTGATTTATTTTTTCCTTCCTTATGCAAGGCAATTATTTGCGATCTGGTTATCATATCAATATTGCACGAAGAACTCATTCTTATAATCAACTAGTAACGGTAATACACTTTCAATCGTATACGGTAGCAGACAAAGGAACATGCGATGAATCTTTGATTAAGAAAAAATCAGCACTAGTATGGTATTTAGAAAACTTAAACTTACCCTCTTACGTTTTTATAGTATACATTTTTATCAGTATATTGAAACGTTGATATGCCATTCTAACGTTAGTCTTATGGTAATAAAACTGTAATTCCCTTAGCATATTTTACGGATAATATACCAAGGTTTCAACTGACGTTATATTTCGGCGGCTTTACTAATAACACTTTGGTTCAGTGGTTTGCGCATACGGATTCTAAACTAGAGTGCCCAGGTTCGTATCCCACGAATATTAAACTAATTTGTGTTTTTTTAAATCTTGGCCAAAAAGGGCTTTCCGGTTACGCTACGCTCCGGTGGGTGAATTCAAAATACACAGGATGTTTGAACAGATTTAATATTGTCTCAATAATGACAATAAAAAAAAAACAAAAAGTATCCTAAAAAAAAGATAAGTCAGTAAGTAGAAAAGAATAAGTCTCGTCAGAATACTCGAGGAGTTATAAATAAAGTTTAAATCTGTGTGCACCATTTTTTTTAGTTTTTTGACTATCAACGCCATCTAGGGACAGCTAACATTACTACTAAGATTACCTTTACATCTGTAATAGCCTTGTTACATCAATCCCACAAAGGTGGCGCTCAATTTAGCTTCAAACGATAGTTTTGTTCGATTGCCCAGGCTCTTTTGAACGCTATAGTACATCCACCCTTCAAATGTATTGTCTGTGATTTAGTATAGTTTTCTTTGTGGGTAGTTTTGTACTTATCTTTCTTTTTTTGATGGAGGTAGATCTATCAAATTTCCTCCATTGTCAATCATCCGCAGACCACGAACGCCGCAGACGACTGTTGCTGGTGGTAGGACCTCGTGCAGGGTCCGCCCGGATAGCTACCATCGTTTTACCCGTTAACCTGCCGCTAAATAGTTAGTACTGTGTTCTGGTTTGGGGTAAGATAGCCGGTGTAATTACTGGCATAGAGGTAATAAATATATCTAAGTCCTCAGGGTAGGCAGCGCATAGGCAATTTTTTGCTCACTATGTCCATGGGCCTCAGTTCCCGCTTCCTATCAGGCAGGCTGAGAGCTCAGTTGTCTACCTTCGTCACATAAGAAAAAACTGACCATAAAATTTGTTTTACTAGAAGGTTGAGGAGGTATATGTTATAGGAGTGGCCTATGTCCAGCAGTGAACTAGAAGATGATGGTAATTAAAAAAAGTTAGGTTTGTATGTACACATGTGAATGTGTAGATTTTCATTTCAAATATACCTACTTAGGTAGATAGATCATAATTTATGTGTTCCGTTTATAAATTACTTGAATATTAATAGCCCATATTTGATACTAGGACACCTGAATCAAGTTACGTGAATTTGTGTGTGATATTGCTCTGAGTTTCCGATAATACGGCATTATTGCAAATCCTATGTACAGGATATTCAAGGTTAACCACTTTTCAAATCATACTAGTAATATCAACTATCATGTCAGCTTATATTCAATTCAAAATAAGTACCAACTACGTGACGACAGAAGAATACATTTGTCACCTCACCAACTCTTCCTGTGATTTCAAATCGAGTGGGTGATGGGGGCACTCGTAAAGCGATATCATAGGTATGGCAATCTAATTATCATTTCAAAAATACGAACTCAACTCACGAGAATAAGTCACTGGTGAAATTCAAAAATCGCACCCCAGATTCTGTTATAAATTATGCAACTTTGAAATTGTATTGATATTTTATCTGTTGGTGATCTTTAATAAAATAAAAAAATGATAAAAGAAGCCTACGCTCAGTAGTAGATTGAGATAGGCTGATGATGTGATTCCCAACCTGTGCCCCAGTACAACCTTTTATTCCCCAAACAAAACCTGCCCCAATAAAAACACTTTTCAATTTGACCATTAGTATTAATGCGGGCCGGTGATTGATCGCTCTGATTGCTTGTCAACAACTCGTTAACGATGTTTAAATTTACTCTGCCGGTACAATCAACTATAAATATATACCCATTTTACCACCTTATTGCGTTGTAATAAGGTCCAAACGTGTGTATATACAATCGGTGCTACGAATCGTCGGCTGTTGGGCGTTTTTCCGCGGTTTCGGCGTTTACGGGTTGATCTGAGCGGCTGCAGGGGTATAATTTGATTTCAATTGATATCGGTCAATTGATTGTGTTCTTTGTAGTCGATAGTTAAAAGGAGATAATATGGGCACCTACAAGTTAAAATAAAATAAATGACAAAATAAAATAATTAGTCAACTATGTCAACACAAAAAAAAACTTCCATACATTTTTTACGACCTCTTGATAGCGGTTCTCTAAATCATCTCCGAAAATTGTTTGTACGAATATTATATCACAACCAATTTTTCGCATAAAGTCATTTCCCCGAAAGATCATCTTCCAATTTAATCTTATGAAATCGTTTAATTTCCCAACTAAATGGTTGGCAATTCTATCTTTGGTCTTGGTTTTTAATTGGAACTTTTTATAATGCATATTTTCATGTGGTTTATGGTTTAGCTGGCATTTAGTTAACTAAATAATTACCAATGTTTTTGGGTATAGTTCGGGGCGAATTTTATGTTTTTTTATATAACAGCTCACACGGGGTTTTATATTATGTTGATAAACAATTAAAAGTCGGGTTCTAAGCAGTAATTTAAATGAAACAGATGAGGGAACGCAATGCCGAGGGAATAACAAAACAGTCGGTTCTGGCACTCGCCGGCCGCTGCCGCGGCACGCTCGCTTCGCTCGCTCGGCTCGTGCGCTGTATGGTCGCAGTTTCACCTAACACTCCTCCTCGCTTCGCTCGTCGTCGTAACTAACAGGACTCTGTGAAATGTTTTTTTAACGGTATTTTTTTGTAGGCAAGTTCAGAAACATGCTAAACAACAACAGCAGGTAATGTGCTGGTACTTAGTTTCTTAGAGGAGTCAGAAATCTGTACATATTTTTTGACTATGGTTCTTTTTAACTAATTAGCTTCATATTTGTCTAAGCAAGTACATGAGCAATCATAATTAAAAAAATCGGTTAAAAAGTATTTCTTACAAGTTATAACACTGGCGAAACGTTATTCGTGTAATAGTTGTTAGGCCTAGTGAAAGGTTTGACAAATGATCAGTATGCTAAAAGCATTGTGTCATTACAATACTCCGTTTTATAATAATTCTGCCAAATGAAACGTTGTCATACAAAAATTTGCTAATTGTTGGTTGTCAAAGTGAACCATCGGCGAAATGTTGGTTGGCAAATGAAATTCGGACAAAAAAGTTCGGAGAAAAGGCAGAACCCCCTTGATAGCATTGTACCTTGGAAAAGTTTCATAAGTTGCGAAACTTGTATAGAGCAGCATGTTAAATTTTACAATCTAATTATGCCAAAACTATTGGATACATGCCTTTTAAGGTATATTTTATGCCTTGTTTACTCAATCGTGAAACACAATATTATACATAACACTTTTTTGTAAGTTCTCATGGAAACATTCTCAATGAGAACTTACTCTCAAATTCTCATGAAAATTCTCGGAAATTTCCGAGTATATTCCCGCAATTTTTACATTGTTCTGCAACTTGTACGTTGCTTGACCATTTTTATGCAAGATATTTTTTTTTCATTTGTGCCCTAAATATAAATGCCATAAATTAGAAAAAAATGCTGCAATGTATTCGTTTTCGTGGTTTTGTCCCATGTTGAATATGTATTTTTTTTAGTATAAGTTTGTCCCTGTATTCACTCTCTGTATGTTGCTTCTTGTCATCATACTCGTATGTACCGTCATAAATATACTACATAAACATTCAAACCATAAGAGAATCCACAAAGTATCAAATGACGTGAATAAATCTAGACAATGAAAATGAAGCAATACGTATACGCTCATCAAAAACGACTTTCCAAGGGTGTGATTTTTGCAGCTTAAAATCGAAGTATCTAAGTCAAGTTTTACTATCAGTTACTACCATTTGTCACACAAGGGAAGTATATTGCCATCGTTGTAGCATTTTACAACGCTAGCACATGCTCTTTTCAATTTTATATGAAAGCTCAAAGTTGGCATACTCGTAAATCAGTCAAGTAGTAAAGAGGGAGCTTAAAAAGCACTTAGTGGCGGTAGTTTCGACGTTGGCAGCATTGTTGCAGATTAAAGTAGCCATGAACAATATAATTTTTAATATCATGCTAATGCCAGCTTCACGCTTGTTGATAGTACTCCATGTATGAGTATCATCATCAGCCTGCATCATTTTGCTCCTGCTCCGTAGCCTAGTTGGTAGTGACCCGGCTTACGAAGCTGGATATTCCGGTTTCGAATCCTGGCGAGGGCATTATTTGTGTATTTATTTATCACAAGTATTAGTTCCATGGTCGTGACTGTGTATGTATTTAAGTATCTATATCTATCTATCTATTTATATATTTTCGCTTGGTACCCACATCATAAGCCTTAATTGAGCTTACCGTGCGACTAGGAGGATTTGTGTAAGATGTCCCTAGATATTTATTTAATGCCTAAAATTGCCAGGCTGAGCAAGCGTTGTGATTGCCCAATCACAATAGTGTGTCTACAATAATGAAAATACTGCCTATCATTAATCTTCAATAAACGAATGGCCAGTGACACTTCATTCCCTTAGTTGACTCTTACAACACCCATGAGAAGATTTGGGGTGGTGACAAATGTATTCTTACTGCCATCACCACGCGGCCACGCAGCCACATATAAGACGAGCCAACTTCTATTACTAGGTGACAATCTTCGAAAATTTATCTCTCCTATTTAAGAGCTTTGCTCTTGTCGGTGTAGCTCAAAGCACGCTCGCCACTTGATTTGTTCAATGTAATTTTTCCTTGATCTCCCTCTTCCACGCTTTCCTTCAATCTTTCGCTCCACTATGCATTTTATGAGGTTGTCATGTCGTATCAGATGGCCCAATTCGAAAATTTAGTCGCGTTAATTTACACACAGAAAGTTCAATTCTCTTTTTTATGTCCAATTTATTTTTATTCTTCTTTAACGTAACATTATAGTCAAAGTATAGTCAACAAGCTTACATTATTCTGTGTCACTCTTTATTCTTTTTACGTGCGTACTTGTGATATTGACGGTTGCTTAAATCATAATTGAGGAGCGTTTTTTCAAAAGATCTTATTTCCACTCCGCCAAAAGGGTATTTTTTTCTGTTTTCATAAACGAAATAATCTTTATTGACAAAGTGGAAATAAGCCCTTTTTTAAAGGCACTCCTCAATTATAAAACGTTACTACTAAATATCATGGCTTATTCATGGCTATAATGTCGAGCACATTTTATTATGCTTCAGTGAAAATACATAGGTAGCGCACGATCTTTATTCTAATATCAATTTCTAAGATTGAGCCCAACACAATTTTAATTACAAGATTTTTTAAATCTATAATATTATTTTCCTTCTCTATGGATCATATAATTGTGCAAAACTCACCAAAGAGATATCCTTGCCAGGATTTGAACTCGGGACATCCAGATGTGTATAAATACTCGAACCCTACTAATGACTAGGAAAACAGAAGCTACCAAGATCTACTAATGCGAATCAGTTTAGGACCAAAGCTGAATTGCGACGTGTCAGTTCCATAGAATAATTGTCAAAAATGTAGAAGCAAAACCTACACTGAATCGCAATTAAGAGATCATTCTAGCCCCGCTGTTTTTTATTCGGCTATCAGTATCACTATTAGTCCAATAAGCGACGAACATCGGCCATGACAATCCTTAATTTGCAATGCAAATCACCAGCTGCTGTGTCCTAAAGAAAGGGCAATAAAACATCGGTTTAAATGCAGGCTGCAAATTGGCATGATTGTGTCTCTTGCTGGATGCAGATAGACAAACTGGAATAATTAAAAGTTTTATCCATTCCATTAGTACGAGTAAACAAACGCAAAAACCAGTAGAAGTGGCGAAGCTATTAGCCTCTTTTAGTTAACTGCTGGACATTTGCCTACCCTATA
>JALPQI010010776.1:0-34807 GCA_025490895.1 Thaumatotibia leucotreta
AGAGCCTACGGCTCTACCACGAACTTAGATATCCGCAAATTTCAAGGATTTGGATCCTTGAAAGGACGAAGTGCAGTGTTATATAGAAAGTGGACCAAAAACGAACACAGTCGAAAGTTGTGTCATTAAATGGTAGGTATTTGTGTTCGTTTTATTTCGTTCTATAGGCACTATGTTTACTTAATTGCGTTGCAAAACTAAAATATTCATATTTTAGTCCACGTAAATATATGATCTAAATTCTTACGTAAGTTGTAGGGATGATGATGTTAAGGAACGAGAGGTGAATATAACTGTCTCATTCCGTAGTATAGCTGCGTCCCTACAATTTACGTTAGAACTCAAGAAATACTGTGATTTACTTAGAGAGGACCCAGGAGCAGTAAAAGGGGGCAAATTTAAAGGATATAGGTTTGTATTGTTGATCGCTCATAGGAAATTTTAACTTGTAGCCCTTTTTCAGTGCTAAAGGTTGCTACGCAAACACAGACAACATAACCTAGGTTATGTTGTCTGTGTAACTTCGTAACACAAAAATTATAACGTAAAATTTTGTTTTCATTAAAGGCCTTTAATTATCTTTTTTTGGTTTTGCTATCGATCCCGCAGAATGCCTTACTTAAATAAAATTATGCAATGGAATTCAACTTTGCACCTATAGAATGAAATAAAGTACACCGGAAAGCAGACCTATTAATGATAATCCTTTACGACATACCTACGCATAGTCCTTTTCGAATTTCGAAGTTCGCGGTATTAGGCCTACCAGTATCATACAATTAATTAATTAATAATTAATTAATAATAATGGTTTTGATGAATGATGATATAACGAGCATCCAAATCCAAATTTTGCGCTTAGTATAGATTTGTAGAAGTGGTTTATGCAGTCAGAGTCAAAAAATTACAGCAACTGATAATAAATTATTATAAATAAAATGTAGTATTTGGTGGAGGTGGAGCGAGTCGGCGGCCTGCGAGTGCGGAGCTCCAGAACAGACTATTCGCCACATAGTATTCGAATGCCCCATCACCAGATACAGTGGCCCAGCTGAGGATTTTAAACACCTGACAAAGGACGCGTGTTTATATCTGCAGAATTGCAAATTTTAATTTATTATATTTTTTTTTGTAATTTGTAATATTCATACCAGTGTGTAATATATAGCCATACGATAAATAAATAGTATTTTAAAATACTAAACAAAAAACAAACCAAACGCCGTAAATTTATATGGCAAATTATCACTTTCAAACCAACTTATCACAGAATTTCATTTAACCGAAAGATCAATTGCCAAGTACTATGTTCCGCAAACGAACATATCTTTCACATATTAAACCTAATAGGTATGTATGAATCATCGGCAAAAAGTTAATCGTTAAATAATATTAGGCGATACTTTTTCATTCTCTACGAAGAATAATAGCAATTAAAGTTTGTACGGAACCGGTGCGTCAATCAAATGGATTCGCACCTGACCGGTTTATTTTTGATGAGCTAAATTTAGTTGTGACTTTGGCGATGTCTTATTTAGGCATATCAAAAGTTTTAAGCCTCCACAGATTTACAATAAAATATAATAATCTCAAGCACCTTAAAAAAACATCCTACGCGTCTGACTGAAATATGAAATAGGCGCCTAAACATAAAATTAACAATTGACTGATGACGATGGCGATTCCCATTACACTAATTTTAGAGATATTTTATAAGACTAAATTAAGGATTTATGGCTTGCATCCAAAGGCTATTAAGAACTTACTTCGCTTTGGTCTTTGGATCTCAAGCTAGTTACCGCCGAGCTAAGGTGGCAATTGTTTTGCGGTTGTTGGCACCCCTTGCTCCTGACGTTGCCAGCTAAGGTGCAGTGCTGTGCTGCTAATCTTATTGGACACCGCCAACGGACGACTTACTGCTTGAGAGAAACCAGTATAAGGAAGGTGTATTTTAGGTCCATCAAAAAGACACCTTTTTTATACTGGTTTCTCTCAAGTGGTATCATCCATTGTCAGATCCCGTATATTGAGATACTTCGGACACTTAACGCGACTTGGAGAGAATGCCATAGAGAGACTTCTTCAAGGAAGAGTCAACGGAAACCGGTCTAGAGGACGCTTTCTCATGCGTTGGACAGAACAAATTTCAGCTTTTTAACGAATACTCCCCTTAACACATGTGCAAGAGAAGCGTAGCGAAGCGGCCAGGGATAATTGGTGCAGAATAATAAAACGATGGACGTGACGTAACCACGACTGCTCTGCCAAGAGCATGTCGACAAAGAAGAAGACCAGGTATCCAATTGAGCAAAATTTTTGTAAGTCGAATGACAATGCAATATACCGATATCACAGAGCTCGTGATGATCTAACTTATAACGCCACCTTGACCTAGTTCCCCAGCGAATCCTAATTCAAATCATAATAAATACCATGGGCCAATCTTACACAAATCGATCAATCTTACCAAAAATGGTTGATTGGTCCTACATACCGGATGCAGTTACATCGGTTTGACTCAGCTGATGAACGCGTGTTCTGCAAGCGGTGGCAACAGAGAGCCAGAAAGCGGAGCCAGTTCACCAAGTGAATATAAATCAGACTTTAGCGTCGCACTTCTCACTCTAAACGATAAGTGCACAATCTCACTTCCTCCAATCCAAATGCATGATTGCGTTGTACAGATTGCTTAAGAATAGTACTTACAAAAATACAAAAATATTACACATAAATGTTTGAGTAGTTGAAAGATAAATTGGCACGGAGCACTTGTGGCATACTATTGTTTGATTTATTTGGAATCGAGCAGTTGTAAATTAGCATTAGGTACGGATTTATAGTAGGTAGTTTTATGATGACATTACACCATACAAACGTTCAACAGCACCGCACTGTGATGTGTTTGCGAGTGGATGGCGGTATTTGATGAAAGCCTGAAGTTCTGTGAGATGACGAATGTACGGCCTTTTTCTGTTATATCATAACTTACTCTTACCCATTTCCCACGTATTATTGTGTTTATGAAATTGTGTCCATTGTGTCAATATCGATATTAAGAACATTAGCAAATTTGTGGCAACTTTAGCGGGCATTGAGCTGTCAAGTTAGTCCATCTAATTTCGGAGGCGACTGTAATAACCTGTTCACTCCTGCTCCAAACTGCTCCACGGTCCAAATATCGTCCTGTATACATCCATGCACTAGAAGCACTAAGGCATATGCCTAAGCGTCAGTTTTCCAATTCGTCAATTTTAGAGAAGTACAGAGAGAATTGTTGTAGGGAGTCTGGGAGGGTCCTTGCAAGTAAGCCCGAACCATCAATCCTTCAAAGAATGAAACGTCGCGTAGCTTTTACTTTGTGCCAACCACAAAGGACAGGAGATACAAACGTAATACGAAACAATGGCCCCTTTTTGTAATTGTTTTTTAACAACTCTAGAGCCTTATACTTTGTGCAATTATTTTTTATTCTTTGAAAGTATCTGTTTCCTTCGTCTTGGGTGGAAATATCAATTTAAAATTTAAGTTTTATCATTTTTATGGGTGTTATTAATGGTGTGTGGCATGAACAATTGACATCCCAAATTAGAACGACTTGCAGCTTATAAGCAATTCCTTTAGATGTATATTTACCCAATATTGTAGTGTTAGAATACACAGTGGGATAGTGTTAGAACCGAAAAACCGACCAACCGTTGATATCCATGTATATGTATATCCACCGTGTTTTTTTTATTTCTTTAATATTAAACAGGCTGCTTGGTACGTAAATTGTTACCTGGGATATCGCTATTAAAACATGTCAGCCGAAAGACGTCCACTGCTGGACATAGGCCTCCCCCAAATATTGCCACAATGGTCGGTCCTGTGCCACCCACCTGTGACATATTTATTGAACGTAAATTAACAAGCACATATGATACAAAATGTACAAAAACAGAATAAGAACTACGACTAATTAAAATATAACACTAGTTAGTGTACTGTACTAAAATTAATTATTACAATAAATTTAGATTTGGCCCGATGGGTACAAGGTGCCCAGCACGCAGGCGGCATTCCCGCGCTGGAAATAAATTGCGATAGCAATCCTTTGCGCAAAGGAAGCTGCCCGCGCAGGGGTAGCGTCTGGACTCCCTGAGGCGTTTGCTTACAGCCTTGTGGAGCCCACGTGCCCCCTTGCCCGAAGTGTCTCGACACCAAAAGCTACAAAGTCGTAGTCGTAGACAGCTATATTTGTTAATCGTCCACTCCCGATATCGGTACCCATTTACCATCAGGCAATAACTAAACTGACCTCGCCCGTTATAGAATTTCATTATTTTCGCATCTGAAAAATACAGGTTGGGAAGGGTGGGAAGTGGGTAGGCACTCTCAGGTATGCGACGCTGGAAAATTGGCCTACTCCTCAAGTCTATCATACACGTCCCTCCCTGGACCAGGGGAGTTACCATGTCGTACTAATGCGGTTCAGTTTAGGTCGAGAGGAAGGGACAAGGTTGTACAAGTCGTATATCACTGTCCCTTTCCTTGAACCTAAACTGAATCGCATTAGTACGTCATGGTAACCCCCCAGAGCGGAGTCAACCAATGGGTTGACCGTACTCCCCGGGTAATGGTAGTGGCCAATGGGCGTCGCACTATTTACCATTTTACCTCTGACCTCTTGTACATACAGTACATATGTAGAACAGCATTTTGAATAAAATTTATAAAGTAGACTATAAAATGTATCCTTACGCCTAAGATTTAAAATTTCAAGTAAATGATTGATGGGATCTGAACTTATCACCTGCACACCCTTTAGAACGTCCAGTTGACCGGCCCCTGTCTCAAAAGTATTATACACTACATATCAATACACGCTGCTGTATAAATAAATAAATACAACACGTATATTACAATCGTAAGTATTATAATGATAATTATTTTCTTCTGTGACATGAATTCATTACGCTCATATGTATAAAAAGAAACGCAACGCTACCCAAATGAGGGAACCGTTTTTTTTTCAGTTTAGCGAATTATTGCGTTCCTTTTAAATGCACAGAACGATTAATCTGAAAACCGGGAGAGTTGGGCGGGTTCTTAATGTATCCGTGTGATTTTATTTATTTCGTTTGTATGCCTACTATACAGGGTGTTTGGTGAGCGGTGTCGGAGCTTTTAAGGGCTTAAACTACAATCAATTTCATCGATAAATTACCATCCATTTTTTTTGTGCCAACTATAATTAAATGGCGTCAATTTTAAAATTTCTAACAGACGAATACAGGTGCATGAGGTATTTCTGGAATTATATCTTTTCAAAAAAATCTCGTTAGAGAGCTCATTAGATAAGCAAACTAATTAAGCTAATCATTTGACTCAACTATTTCAACAACAAGGCAAAAAAATATTAAAAATGAAAAATAGTAACAAATTCACCTTCATTTTTCAATTAATTTAAAGTTGCATGAAAACTAGGTTGTTAAGGTGGTTGGTAGGTGTTTGGTCTTGTTATTTGTTAGTACAAGATGTTAGCTAAAAAATAACACCATAATTACAGTTATACCTTAAGTACTTTAGGAATTACAAGTGCTGAAACATGCACCGGATGGATGGAAGGCGGCCACTTCACTAGTCAGCACACTGTTGACATTCATTTGTTTATGGATTTTGCATCGGGAACGCTAAATGCAGCTGTTTTGGTGCATGTTTGACCACTTGTAATTCCTAAAGTGCTTAAGGTATAACTGTAATTATAGTGTTATGTTTTAGCTAACATCCTGTACTAACAAATAACAACACCAAAAATCTATCTTAATGACCTAGTTTTCATGCAAATTGAAATTAATTAAAAAATGGAGGTGAATTTGTTACTATATTTCATTTTCAATATTTGTTTTGGGCCATGTTGTTGAAATAGTTGAGTCAATTGATTAACTTAATTAGTTTGTTTATCTAATGAGCTCTCTAACGAGATTTTTTTTTGCAAAGATATGACCGATAACAAAAGTATAATTCCAGAAATAACTCATGCACCCGTATTCGTCTGTTTGAAATTTTATAATAGCCGCCATTTAATTATCGTTGGCACAAAAAAATGCATGGTAATTTATCGATGAAATTGATTGTAGTTTAAGCCCTTAAAAGCTCCGACACCGCTGACCAAACACCCTGTATATACATGTATATACCGCATACATCAAAATAATTTTATTACTATAGTTTATTAGTACTGTAGTTATGTACTATGATTTAGTGCACTAAAAATGTAGAATAAAAAAAAAATCTAAATATGTTTATTAGCCAAAAAATACATTGCATACTGATAAGTGTTACAGTGATCCCCACACTAGGCAAGGCCTGTATCGTGGGGGCCAGATCAAACAGAATTTCCAAAAATAATGCGAAGCGCAAGTGAACTAACAGGGTCGCGTTTTATAAAGTTACAATTTACAATTTCGCTGTTTGCCTCTCTTTCTAGCCAATATGTGCGTGCGTTAGAGAGGCAAACAGCGAAATTGTAAATTGTAACTTTATAAAACGCGACCCAGGTTATGAACATTTTAATATATCTAATATAATGTTAGGTTAAAAATTAAACTATTGGTAAGATAGAATGAAAGTAATTACAGTCAAGTTGATATTTAGGTTCCAACCTAGATGAGCGCAAACTGCCTATTATACATAGGTACGTATTATAGGTACACAAACCTTCTAATATTATAATGTGCACACATATTTTTACACTTTACACACACATTTGATAAATTTGTCAGTAAGCGAGAGTAAGTTTCCGGAGGGTCTCAAACAAGAAATTCGACCTATTCATAAGAAAAGGTCATAAAATATACTTTACAGACACATAGCCATATTATCCAGTGACCCCAGTGTAGATAAAGTCATTGAGAAATATATTATTCAGCATTGGATATTACATAAATATACTTGAGCAAAAATAAAATAATTAACGAATATCAGCATGGTTTTCAAAGGGATAAAAGCGCGGGCACATTATTATTAAAATTCAAAGATGAAAGACACACTTAGCTGATAAAAAAGTAGTCATAGCAGTATTTTTTGACTTCACTATAAAACACTCATCAATAGCCTTGAAGTCTATTACAGACTGTGCAAGCAGTATCAGGAAAGAAGAAAAGCCGTTCAGAAAGAAGGCCGTGTTTCGTGGCTGTATAGGCCGATGCGTGATCGGCACACCCGGCTACAAAACTGGCAGGTAAAACTACTGCGTGGAGATGAAAGCCAAGCGGGGTGGGAAACCCGCTGAACCAATGGTTCCGTGACTATCTCACCACGCTCTCGTACCGTGTGCAGGGTGCTTAGCCAAGTTGCCAATCGCTAGCGCTTAAACATCAATCGTAAGCGAAAGGCAGCTAACTGTCTTTGTCGCACTAATAAGCAAGAGTGACAGAGAGGGAAAACTACGATACGCTACCAAGCGCTAGCGATTGGCAACTTGGCTATGCATCCTGGTCAGCAAATGGACGCCGTGTGAGTGTGCGTCGCTCAGCGACGAGTAGCGTAGCGGGTGACGTGCGGTGTGCCGCAGGGCTGCAGAAGTGGCCCGGTCTGCTACTTATTACACGTGGACAGCTTGTACGGAGTGCTGCGGCATTGTACAGCGCACATATTCGCCGACGACCTGTGTGTGTTGATGCTGACGTTACCCGATGCTTGCCGTTTGGCGCAGCAGTTTCCGTCCGTTAGAATATTTGTAAAATAAATCATTAGTAGAGTCAATCATAGGATATGCCCTGAACTGTTACGGACCCTTTAAAACTAATTTATCTACATCCATATCATAAGTTGTCTACAATATGTTTAGCGGCGGTAAGCAAATAGCCTACTTTAAGAAATCTGTATCTGTGGGTGTATCATAATTTTTACTTTACGATATCGGCAACCGATATCTTAATCACAATTAAATTTCGAACATTCTGTTAAAAAGAAAAAACACACTTTAACTTCGATTATCGAATTAATCGATTTGTAATTTCATTCACATTAAAATTCATATTCCATACATTCTTCTAAATGTCGAATACTGAGAATCGATTTGAGAATCGATATCGACTCAAGACCTTACCTGGTTTATGAATAAAAAAAAACTAATGTCAGTTCAGTCATTTGTTTTGTTTGAATTGTTTCAAACAAGGAGGTTGGAGGGTTGCCTATAGGTTACACACTAAAGAGGTCCGTGCTCTGTGGTTTCAAACATACAACTTTTTTGGACTGTTGACTTGAAAGTTAAATATTATCGAGTTCGTTGTGAAATATTTACACTGAAATATTATTTATGACGACGAAGACAGTGATGTTGAAATGTGTGAAACACCACCAGAAATCCGGGACGCCGCTACAACCGTGACCAATAATTTGCTGCCACAAAAATAAACATATTGTAGAAAACTTATTATATGCATGTAGATAAAGTTATGTATGTGACTGTACATAATTAGGCATTAAACACTCGTGTGATCTTATTATGAAACTCGCCTACGGCTCGTTTCATAAAACCACACTCATGTTTAATGCCTCTTATTATGTGCCAGCCACATAAATAACTATTAAGTAAACACAATTACAATTAAATTTTTTTAATAATCAGAATGCAGTGTGCCTAAATTTAAGAGTAGTTGTAATAACAATAATATTATAATATCCTCGCACAACGCATCAGTATTGCGATACAGCGAGGAAATGCCGCCAGCATCCTCGGTACAATGCCACAAGGGCCAATCTTAGATATAGGTTAGGTTAAGTAGATTAGTTAGATTTAATCTATGTACATAAATTGTAGTTTTGAAAATAAATTGCATATTTGACTTTAAAAAAAAAAAAAAAAAATTTAAATGTACTATTTTATTATTTACCTATAAGCAAAGATACTCTGATCCCACAGTCAAACAGCGTAAACCGTTTTGTGACACTACTGTTATAAATCTAAGTGTACCTTTACGAGAATAAATAATAATATCTTACCTTGGCTGTTACATTAGCCCGTTCATTCAAGATGCTTACCCGCTACTTATTATCATTATCGTAGCAATTAATTAACTAAAGTGTTTTGTCAAGGATCGCCAAGAAACTCTGGTTCAGCTTCACATACTAATCCCACCCCGCTACATTCAGATTTAAAGTCCCCGCTTTAATACGAGTAAGTATGTCTAAGATCTGAAATCGAATTGAAGATCAAAAATGTAAACAAATGGGATACCACCACAAAAAACTAATTGCGAGTGGTGGGTAATCTAAAATCATTGAAATAATTAAAAACAATGCGCATTTACAGTCACTGACGGTACGTATAGTTTTTAAATATTTTACTCATTTTTAATATCATACATTATTTTTTTAATGATATATTTCTCTAGTTTTAATAAAATGTAAGGTGTTTAATTTATACTACTGGCAATGATAAGAAGTTTTAAACATTTGGTTCGCAATGTACTGAAAAAATCAAAACAAGATGGTACTCCAAATTACTCTTTTATGAATTCATAAAAACTACTAAAATTTTGCATTACTAAGTACATGACTACAGATTTTAGTATTTTTACCTACAAATCAATCATTTAAATGTTTTAATAGAAATAGATTCGATTGTAACTCTAGATGAAGACTGTAATTCGTTCCCCGACTATCCTGAAGATTCAAGTAACACGACATTGGTTTTCAAACATTGATTATGTTGATTATTTACATCATTCTAGCAAATTTTCTAGGTATTATTTTTGTAATCAGGAATAGTTGACACTCAGCTGTATGTTTTTTATAGTCAAGTCCAAAAAGATGTTAATGATTGTGATACTTGTGTATCGAACATACTTTGACTTTCACGTATCTACACCTAAACATTAAGCATTGTCTTAGGTTTAGCACCTGTAAGGACAGTTTGTAAGTGTGCGAATAAATAAAATAAAATAAATAACCCTTCTCAAAATGCGACGTTAATTTATAAAGGTGTTAAAAGATAAAAAGTTTTATACCCCTGGAATGTCACTTTAACATTGACTTTATAATGTCATGTCATTGTCATAGATTGTTTACATTTTTGATCTCGAATTCCATTTCAGAGCTTAGTAGATAGGTACCTACCCATAATTTTACATAGTCCGGGTTAGTCTATGTAATTTAGTTATATAATTATAATTACACGTGCACAGATTAGGGACATATTTAGTGCGCGTTGCATAGTATAAAATTTAAAATTTAAAAAACCGACTTCAACCGGTTTCTCCAAGATTCTCGATTTGTTTCCATCATTGGTTTCCTCAAATCCTACTTTCTGAATGCAAATTCTTGTAAATGAATGAAAATTACCAAAAGCGCCATACATGTACTTATAAAATTTGAAGAGATCCCTCGATTTCTCCAGGATCCCATCATCAGACCCCAACTTGGTGCCATTGGGACCATCTCGGGGTAATACACGTTCGATCACAAAAAGAAATTTTAGAATCGGTTCACTATTCTCGGAGATATCAGGTAACATACATACAACAAAAAAAAAAATTCAGTCGAATTGAGAACCTCCTCCTTTTTTGAAGTCGGTTAAAAATAGACGCATTATCTATATGTGTACATATAGAAAATGCGTATAATGAGTATTGAATAGTCGATAATATGACAGGGGACCAGAAGATACATTATACAGAGTGAGATATAGTTATACCGCGTGTAAGTCTGATACAGGCGATCAATTAAACCAGGCATGAATTTCATCAGTGTAATCATGGATTACGAGGTTTTTTTTCAGTTACACTTAATTACGACCCCACAGAATTTATTAAAGATTTTTGGAGCAAGCAGCAATGTAGGTACGAACATTTGTTATTAATTATTATATTATTGATATGGCAGTCATGTCATCTGCTTTTGAAATTAGCTATCAACGAGCGTTTAACTTGTGTGTGATGCTCTACATTGCACGCCGATATATTTTGTATGGATAATTTGGTTGCTCTAATTTGAAGTAAAAGTTATCTAAATGTACTTATTATGTCCTAAACTAACACCCGTTAAGAGCTTCGCGCGTATTAGACTTACACTCTGAGAGTGCGACCATTGAAATTTATAAATAATAAATCTTTTACTTTTTCTCGGGTGATCCGGAAAAGCTGAATGCGTTACACGGCATCAAAATTAGTTTCTTTTTAGGCGTTAACGCTCATCACGCTCAGGATTCCAATTTTGGTTCCTGAACGTAGTATCCAATATACATCGCTCGGTCATCGGGCATCAATGAAAGCCCTCGGCGGAAATATTTTAATATCTTTTAGTGTGTGTCTCGACTGTCTTGGTGCGAGACACTGGTCTCACCGCCAGCTACTAAAGCACTGGTCTCACCGCGAGCTAATAAGCTATGAACTGTCAGCTATAAACACGAACGAAACATACGCACTTCCGTGTAAATAAAAGAGACACGGCGATACTCGCCCGGTTGTGATAGCTGATAACTGGGCGAGTATCGCCGTGTCTCTTTTATTTACACGGGAGTGCGTATCTTTTGTTCGTGTTTATAGCCGATAGTTCATAGCTTAGTAGCTCGCGGTGAGACCAGTGCCTAAATAAAATAGACACGGTGATACTCGCCCGGCGGTGATAGCTGGGTCGAGTTTTATAAAGTTACAATTTACAATTTTGCTGTTTGCCTCTTTTTCTAGCCAATATGTGCGTGCGCTGGAGAGACAAACCACAGAACTAAGATAATTATGACAATTACACACACAGAATTAAGCGCTAGCGCGGATTCTAACTTTATGAGACAAACAGAGAAATTGTAAAATGTAACTTTATAAGACGCGACCCTGATAGCTGGGCGAGTGTCGTGTCTCTTTAGTAGCTCGCGGTGAGACCAGCGGCCCTATCGCGAAAATGGAAATTCGTAAATTTCGAGGATTTGTCTCTCTCACTCTAATGACGTCTTCGTTTGAATGACAGAGAAAAATCCTCGAAATTTACGAATTTCGATTTTCGCGATAATAGGCCAGTGAACGAATCGCAGCGCAAATCTATAGGCATACCGGAAAATTATTTCGTTTACCGGTCTCAGTCAAACACAAAAACAGATGTTCGAAATATTCATTTTAATTTAGTTAGCGGTAGGCTACTACTCAGATTAACGAATAGAAGGCTACTACGAACACCCAACACCGAAGTTTCGGAGGGATTTGGTCTCTGTCACGCTAATGACGCTTTCATTGGCCCCCGGCGGATTTCGTAGTTCGCGGTAGGCAGACTATAGCTACGCTCTAAAATCGAGCTCAAATCCTACGACTTACGTTTCTTTCCACACAGTTATATTTCATCACCAATATAATAAACTCTTATTATTTCACTGAAAATTCTATTTACAGTTTTAGTTTTAGATTTATTTGCTATAGTTTAATCATATTTTATAGCTATTTTATATTTTCATTCAGAATAGTATAATAAAATTATAAATATCCCTTGTTGGTGTAATCTCGTTAACTAGTCTGTGGTCTTGTTACATTATTGTGAACGCATTGACTCATGTCTAGTTTGCACTTTACTTGTAGAGTTTGCCAGCTGGGCGGTTCCAATACTTAAATTTGTACTTTACTGTTAATGTTACACGGCTAGTGAATTTCTTCGTTACTGTTCATATTGTCAGTGATTAACACACCAACTGTAAGTACTCCATTAGTTGCCAGCATATTTGTTTTCTTAGTTGTCGAGTCGAATCAATACCCTGACAGGCGGTGTAAAATAATGAAAGTAACAGTAACATAATTATACTTTTCCAATTAGATCATATCATTTACACATCAGAATCAATAATGAACGAAATTTTCGGCGACTAGGCGTCTGCTTAATCAATAAAGGTACTAAATATGCCAATCTTTATCTTCATAATATTTTGTTGTGCTTTGGTAGTGTCAATATCACTTTGCTAAACTGTGGTAAATAGATGTTTTCCAGGTCATTATACTTATACGCTTTTCATAGAACACGATTTAGACATTAGTAGCTCATAAATTGGTGAACATATTTATTTTGATACTTATAATTCTTACTACAAACTTGGTAATTTAGTCAATTTGCTATCTAAACTACCTTCCAATTATAAAGTAAAATAATAATACTTTTCTTTTCAGTCTAGTTTATTAATATAGCATATGATAAATTATTAGTGAGATATATAAAATGTAGAACTTTCATTATGTTTACATTTAATTCCTTTTCATAATTTTACTCTGTTTCTTTATGATATAAATGTAAACTAAAATGTACATACTGTTCGGGGTGCTGCTATTCAGTTTATAACTAAATTTACCATTGTCATGAAGGAAGAACATGTAATAATATTATTTGGCAGTGTTCATCTACCATCCCAAATAGAAGCCATCTACTTTATCTTATTTTATATTGTAAATAATAAAGAACCACACCTTTAAATAATATTATATTATTACATATCCAACTATAAAAGAGGGTTTCAAACATTTCATATTCAATGTTGTTTTGACAAAATAGGGGTGTTGTTTTACTGTGTTCAAATTGTTTGTTTTGGCTGTGCCAGCTGCGCATTGCGAGTTTTACTGTAATCTGTTTTCTAATTCTATTAATGCTAGCCATATTCTATTCCATTAATCCAATAAAGGTAAATCAACTTTTAGAATATGTATATTTTTTTGCTTTACATGATCACTAAATGAGTCTTCAAAAATGTTGTATGTAATTAATGGCATAATGAAAACAAAGATCATAATTGTTCCCATTGTGTTATACATGTTACTCATACAAACTATATGACACAAAAATGTGATGTTAATTTTTGTAAGTTCCTTTTTTTGCAACAAACCCAAATACCAAATGTTATAAAAATGTAGGGATTATATTAAAGTTATGCATGCATATCTAATCAGAGTATTAGAGTGAGGCACACAAGGCCTTGTCATTAGTATATAATTTTAGTTCTAAAATTGTCTGTTACATTATATATTGCAAAAAAAGAAAACAATAGGGCATACAGTAGTAAATTGAATTTTAAAAGCGAATGGTCGCTCACTATTATACAACAGGTAAACAAAAGAATGGGCCTATGCTCAGCAGTCACATTTTATTATAAATCGTGTAACTAACCTAGGTGTCATAATTTGTCTTACCAATGCTAAAGCTGCAAATGTAACTGCTTTTGCAAAATTGGAGTCATGCCTTATGATCAGTGATCGGTTTTTTGGGTTCCCCTAGCGGGATTTTGCGTATAATTTTTTTTAACACTTGTATTATACTCACAAGAGCAAACTTTATGAAACAGAAATATTGTAATATATTTAAAGTTTATTTTTCAAGTTACTATAGGCGATCTGCCAAGAGAATTAAAAAAACCAATCACTGCTTATGAATCTTATCATAGAGTCTTCATTAAATTTCCCCAAAATTGTAGATAGCTAATTTAGGATGGGATCAATGATATATTTTTGAATTTTTTGGCCATGTATGTACTAACAGTGAGTCTTCTTTTCGTCATGGCACAATGTCATGAGTTAGAAAAAGAGTAAAGAGAATAAGGAACTACTCATGAAACTAATAAAATTAAGGTGATTGGATAATATGAAACATAGAAATGAATAATCAAATAATAATAAATAGATATCATTGGATAATCTTAAATCAATCAACTGCCTAAAACCTATATTAAGTTTAATAAGCCTAGTGTGTTATGTTATGGGTAGGGCCACCATCTGTCCGGTTATCCCTGGATTTGTCCTAGTCTTGACGCTATCCAGGGGAGGGTTTCATAAAGTGTCTGAGGAAAACCTAGTCACTTTTCAGGGAAGGAAACATTTCAATTTCTGTAATTATGGGCATTATTTTGTTAAAGGCCGGGAAAAATGGGATTTACTTACACCTAATATATTTTCCTAGTCATTGTCCAGGGTTTACAAATTGGTAGATGGCAGCCCTATTAGGCCATGAAAGTATAATTGTTATAGATGTATGTCCCTTTGGATATTACCTTGACAGGTGCATGCTAGTGTTCTAGCATTTTCCTGGTGGTAGGACCTTGTGCAGGGTCTGCCTAGTTAGTTACCACCGTCTTACCAGTTAACCTGCCGCTAAATAGTACTGTACCAGTTTGGGGGTAAGATAGCAGGTGTAATTACTGGCATAGAGACAATCTATCTAAGTCCTCAGGGTAGGCAGCGCATAGACGATTTTTTAGTCTCTATGGGTTCCCGCTTTCCATCAGGTGGGCTGAAAGCTCAGTTGACTACATAAAAAAAAACTATTATTTATTGCATACAAAACTGTCAGACTTTTGATTTTAAAACTGCCTAAGTAAATAATTGTAGTTATATTAATAAGTATTTTATGAAATCATTTGGATAAATTAGCACATAATAGCTTATAATTTCCAATAAGAATTCAAAATGTGATGAAATTACAATCCAGATATGAGTTTTCGACTTTAAATAGAGAAAAACTTATGTTTTAAGTTTACCTATTGCCTTTATAATGGTCACCATATCTGAATACCAAAATAATCTGAGGGGTGCTACTAGTTTTGTAACAATTCTGATAGGTACATAATGAAATGCCAATTTGAATGCTGAATATTAATTCATACAGTCAATCTTTGGAGTTAGTTTAATTTAAAGACTACAAAAGCCTTTCCATCCAAGTATAATGCTTTTCATAAATGGTGCAGGAATCAAAATATGTATAGTACAAATTTGAGTAAAAAATAGGTTTAGCTATACCATTCGTTAATAGAAAACAAAAAAATGTAAACAAATATGACGGGCTTTCCAGTATTTGACGTCTAAGTTTACATCGTTTTTGTTTAATTCTGACTAACTGTATATGCACAATATTTTTAGGGTTCCATGGGAAACAAGGAACCCTTATAGTTTCGCCATTTCCGTCTGTCTGTCCGCAGCATAGCTCAGTGGCCGGTAGTACTAGAAACCGTCCCCCCCCTCTAACTTTTTATCCGTGGGTCCAAACTTATGAAATAATCATGAATAGTGGGTTTATAGAATACTTTAAAACAACACGATATTTCGATCATAATTGGCCCACCTGTTTTAGAATAACTACGGAACCCTACACTGAGCATGAAGCAATTAATTCAGATGAAATCATATATCAAATAATATTTCTTGATATGAAATGATGTCCTCAGATATTATTTGTACTTAAAACCGATGAGTTATTCCAACCTGTTACCACCCACCTGTTACCGGTGAGAACATCAAAATTCCTGTGATTTCTTTCTCTCAGTAGGTACCAACTAATATTTAGTGGTAACGAGTGAGAAAAATATTCCCAGTAATTCGGTCGGAGATAATCGCTCCAGAAGAAAAAAAATTGTGTCAACTCCACAAACTTTTGATCCGTAGGTCCAAAAAATATGAAATAAATCCTGAATAGTGGGCTTATCTTAGAATACTTTTGTTTCGAAAATAATTGGCCCAGCCGTTTTTGAATAACTACAATACCATACGCTGAGCATGACTCGACATGCTCTTGGCGGGTTTTTATTTAATAACCACGGAACCCTACACTGAGCACGGCTTGATATGCTCTTGGCCTTTTTTTTATAAATGCTATACATCTTTTCATATATGGTTTATCTTCTGAGGCCTTCTCAGGTGGCACACCGTATATTTTCTTAAACCAATTATGATTCGTAGTAAATCAGTTCGAAAAAGGTATTCAGCCTGTAAATGAAATATTTTAATTGACTGCTGTATATACGAGACGTAACTATCGCACATCGTAGAGTGGAAGTGGGACGGCGAGAGGGTCGATGTACTCTCCGCTACGTACTAGGTGTCGCTATGAGCAAAGATCACATTGAACAATAACTAGAAGAGATCCACCATTTTACGATTTTAGGGGGTATTAGTTATAATATCTCGAAAAGAATACTTAGACGATTGTCGATCGATTGTAACCGTGCAAAGCGAGGTGTGGGGGTAACAAAAACGATCACAGTATTCGCTGCGTTTAATATTTACACTTCGCTTTTGTCATAAATTGTCAAACGTATGGATTTATATAGAATTGGCACGTAACTTTCATGATGTTTGATTGAGATAAAAATAGAAAAACGTAGCTGTCGTTGATTGTAATAAAATAACACAAATAATTATTGCGACTGTAACTTACCGATTTCCAATAGCACTATAGAAAGGAGAACAAATGAATACGTGGATCATTGCCGTAAGAATAAAAAAATAAGTCACTGAACCTTAAAATAACATATTTTAAACAGGACTAATTTGATATTAAATTGATGATTTATAGCAAATTGCCTTGTTCCTGATGGATCCCCTTAAACACGTCGTCGGAATTCTTGCACCTCAAGTACATTGCACAGCACAGCACCTTGGTTTTTGCGTCTCCGATTGAAAAATGACTTCGCGGGTCTTGGTACGCAACCCCTTTTCAGTGACAAGAAGGCTATATTCTAACTAAAAATGAATAATTTTTATTCTATTGATAATACGACTAAAATCTACTACTATCTAACTGTTGTCCAGAATTGTCTAATTTACTCAAATTTATAAGATTTTATTGAAATGATTGTAAATTGTTTAATGTATTTTTTACGAGAACGTCGGGCAGCTTTGTATAAAGCCGCGTTTTCACTTAAACAGGATTTCACATAGCAAAGTGGTCGTTCATCAGCCCACGAACAAGCGAATGCTCGCTCAGAACTCTAAGTGAAAACGCGGCTTGAGGAATCCTATTGTATGTAATTCCGTTAATTTGTACTACGCACTATTATTCCCTATTATGATTAATTCGGATTGTCCACTATTCATCAGATACATGGTACTTCCTGCATTTACGCTCCAGGGTACCACTCGCACTGACGTCTATCCGCGATAATAACGTCACGCTCGTTTGTTACGGTACCGCCGCCGTAAAAAACTCGCAAGCACGTTCTCGATGGTTTTTATGAAAACTTGAGCGGGGCGTGTGTTCTGTATATCTCTGTACTCTGTACCTATTTATGTTCATAGCTGTAGCAGACTAAGATAACTAAGAGATTCGTAATTTCGTAGCACCCAGTAATTGACTAAAGGAGTCATTACCGCAAGTCTCTAGTGTTGGCAGCGCTGTCACGGTATGTTCCGTGTGTGATTATAATTATTGTTAAGTTATTTTATTGGCTGCGCAATAATGGGCATTCAATTTCCTATTTATTTTTACGATTTATTAGGCAATTGTGATAATTTAATACGCCCGCTTATGTTCCATTTTAGATCACAAATGGGTTTATATTCTCAAAAGATAACAGAATATGTATTATGTAAGCCTGCAGAAACCCAGACAACGTTACACCTGCCTAATATAAAAAGCGACTCATGCTTGGTATAAAAACCAAGATGGGAATATACATACTAAAGCACGCCGGAATTATAATTATTGGATTTTGAATACCTACGAAGGTGTCAAATATACAGGAGACCCTTTCATATAAACGAGGACTCAGTTTTTAAATTACAGTTAAAGCGACAAGACGATCACCCGTCATCGAATCATCAACACACTGCATCTTCTTTGAGCCTTACTCATCGAGAGGAATACAATAATATGAGTAGGGTCCAGCTAGTGCTATTTGTCTGTAGTTTTCCTGAAAGTACAATCACCGTCAATATGCTGCAAAATCTTTTCCACAAAGAAGATGTTATATTGGTCATTGCCATCGGTTTATAAACACATTTTAGAGAACTTCCAATATGTGTGTCATTGGATGTAGATAAAAAGTATACCTATCTATTCAGCGTTAATCTGATCACTTCCCGAGCACAGACGCGCATGTAACCAGTGTAAGTTTCTATTGATTCGATTATACTTTATATCTCCACCAAGCTAACTTTACACCTCGCTACAACTTCACAGCGTTCTAGAGAGGTGCAAACTAACTCGGTTATCAACTCCTGTTGCGGCCGCAACCGCTCGCCTTGTAGGCAATACGAATGCATACACTGGCCGGTATCGTATCAAATTAGTGAACGGGAAACGTCGGTAGCCAGTCGATGAGTCACGGTGCGTTCTACCTGCCCACGTGGGCCGTGTGTCGGCTGTGTAGTCACTGTAACAAGTTATAGTCAACTTTAACAAGCTTGCTATTTAAAATTTTGCGACCAATGGTCCAGGTTTGGAGGACTAATGTTTTTACTTAATACTTGGCCGGCGTACCTTGTTCTGGAATGGAAAAAATGTGTTAATAAGATAGCTTAAAAAGTATCAGTATTGTACAGCACATATATCTACATAAGAATTATTATGAATCTTATTTGGAGTCAAGTCGAATGATATGCTGTATACACATAGGCTCCTATTTATAGTAAATAATTAATATTCGATCCGCAAACGAATTTGAACGAAAATCTTACTAATTTGTATCTCAATTGCATACTTCCTAATAATTTTGATAATTGTATTTGTTTAAAAATTAGGCAAAGGCATTACTTCAAGCTCCTGCGAATATTCAGTTCCTAAATATCCAATTTCGTAATCTTGCCATATAGGAATCTTTTTCAAAAAAACTATCAGTTAGTGCATGCAGTCTACACATGCCCGATTATTGGAATTTGGTTATATGACATTTTAAATGTATAGTATCTACAGATCGTTATGATGAATATAATATGATCGTTTTAAATCAAACTATTCATTGATATTTAGTAACAGCTCGTTGATTAGTATGAAAAGGGATAACGAAATCCTAATCTAGTCTGAAGTCTGAAATAGCATATTTCGTAACATAATACTGGACTTGGCTTTTTTTTTATGCTATTTTTTACTACGAAATATAACAGCAATAAATACACTTGTCACCGTTATTTCGTCAATTATTTATTGCTCGTCCATTTGGTTACTGTCTGTAAAGTCAGTCACTTCATATGGCAGATATTCATATTTGATTTTCATATGCGCCCGAACGGGATCACTGCATTCTTTTTTTAGCACAAAGTCCGCAGTCAAACCGCTCACAGATAGCCTGATATCGACATTTTGTTTACTTTCTGAATGGAAATCGATCCCATCATGTAGTACGTTGTTTTTTGTTTCAGTTTATCTAAGCTCTGAAATAGAATTCGAGATCAAAAATGTAAACAAACTATGACAATGACATGACATTATATTGTCGATGTTAAAGTGACATTCCAGGGGTATTAAAACATTTTATAACGAATGTATTTTTAACACCTTTGTAAATTGAGGTGGCGTTTTGAGATTAGCTTTTTATTTTATTTATTTCCACACTTACAATTATCCTTACAGGTACTAAGCCTAAGACAATGTTTTATGTGTAGGTGTAGATACGCGAAAGTCAAAGTATGTTCGACACAAAAGTATCACATTTGTCAACATATTTTTGAACATGGCTATAAAAAAGATACAGCTGAGTGTCCACGGTTCCTGATTACAAAAATAATACCTAGAAAATTTGCTAGAATGATGTAAGTAATCAACGTATAATCAATGTTTGAAAACGTCTCGTGTTACTTTAATGTTTAGGATAGTCAGAGAACGAATTTCAGTCAATGTCTTGAGTTGCAATTGGTTGCAATCTAATCCTTTCCGATTAATAAATGAAAATAATTGATTTGTAGGTCAAAATATTGAAATCTGTATTAATGTCCTTAGTAATGCGAAATTTGAACAGTTTTTTAAATTCATAAAAAAGTCATTTGGATCATTTTTATCTTGTTTTGATTTTTTTAAGTACATAGGCATAAATAAGAACCCTCTTAAATGGTTCTTAGTATTCTTAACCGCATTAAATTACGAATAAACTAGTTATTATTATAGCTGCAAACCAAATGTTTAAAACTTCTTGTCATTGCCAGTAGTATAAATTAAACACCTTACATTTTATTAAAACCAGACAAAGATATTATTAAAAATATAATGTTTTATATTAAAGATTAGTAGCATAATTTAAAAAAATACGTACAGTCAGTGACTGTAAATACGATTTTTTTAAATAAGTATTTCAATGATTTTGATTACCCACCTCTCGCGAGTAGTTTTTTGTGGTGGTATCCCATTTGTTTACATTTTTGATCTCCAATTCGATTTCAGATCTTACATTTGACCCTGTGTCCGCCTACAGAAACCCTACTTAATTCCTACAACGGGTAAATATGCTATTTTTTATAATTACGATTATATTTGAGTTATTGGATAGTGCGTTGATTGTAAGAGTAATGCCGTACAGGTGCGTCCAGTCAGCCCGAATGCACACGTAAACTTGCTTTAGACGGCTCGCTTGATTCGAGACGCCTATGAATTGCACCTATGTATGCGCGCAATCTAAAACATTCCACAGCAATTTAGACGCACCATAGCACTTAACTCTGACGGTTGTTGCGGTCCTTGTGCGGTATTTTCTAGTAGAAAGAAACCTGATTTAGGATAGAACGGACAATAATCTGCCGTACCAATAGTCAACAATACTTATCATTTACCAACCGACTGAGTGGTAGAATTGTTTTTTTTTTGCTGACCTAAGACAACGCACAGCTTATCTGCAATATTTCTTAAAATTTTATCTTTAACAGTTCTAAAAACTGCACATTTTATATTATTGATAATGTGTATTCCAAAACATATTATTTTTTGGCTGGCAGTTCTTATACCTACATAACAAGTTTAAAAAACAAAGAAATATTTCTGACTGTTACTGTTGGAGAGTAGTACAAAATCACTAATACATACATTTTCTTTACAACAGGGTGGTGTAACGTTGTAATTATTGATCAAACTGCCAGCATACGTGGTCTCAGCACCAATTGTCAAAATCACTTAAAAACTGACTAAACCAATACCCAAGTAGCACGAATAGTACATTTAGTGTAAGTTGGATACAGGGAACGACCAGTTGAGTCTACTTGGCTTTTTTTATAAACAATAATGACAATAAATAATATGTAAGTGCAAGACGTTATTGAAATCTGTTCACTACGCTCGCTTTATCACCATCATCAAAAATAATCGAAATGTATTTTCAATTTGTTCTGGTATTCAGCACTGAATGTATGCGGCGTATACCTAATAGTTTCTGCAAATGCAGCAATCTTGAACTCGATTTCACCTCTAATGCATACATTTTAGCTGTATACGCGCAGACTCAAGTCAGATGGGTAGATTATTTGAATGTTCCAACTGATTGAAGTTCAACCTACATGGGTGGCTGTTCTGTGTCTGCACCCTGCCCCATCGTCAATGGACGGGATTACCCGATACATTTCTCATTTTAGAGGCAAATACTCGTAGAAACCGGAACGATATTGTGTACGTGAACACGAGGTAGCCGGGAGCGCAGTAATCAAGGGGTAATTTCAGGGCTATTTCCTGTCGATGGTATATCAAAGAAGGCTTGACTTATTATTACCTAAACAAGCGAAAAAACTACGTCATAGTAAAACGTCGAACCCAAAAAAATGCGAATTTAAAATATTCAGGTAGTATGACATGTGATAAAAGCCATTACCTAGATGGTATTATTTTCGAAATCATTGTTATATGGCAATTGTAGTACTTCATATAGTGCTTCTATTTTCTTAATGTGTTCTTCGTACGTCAATATAGTCCGTGTACGTGTATGTATTTATGAGATTAATAGTTTATAGAAGAGTTATATTATATTAAAATTATTTTTACAAGTAGGGATTTTATATAATATAGAAATTTCACTTCTCGACAATCTTCAATGGGAAAGTTTCTTAAAATAATTACAGAAATTCCAAAATTGTTTTAGTTAATTATAATCGATGCAACAACAATAGTACAAGTAGTTAATATATAACTAAGTCCGTTATGAGTTTTTTAACACATACGTACTCTACGCATAGAACCTTCAACAAAAAATGTCAAAAGAATGATTGTAACCCCACCCATCTCATATTTTTTGCGAAATCTCATTATGCAGATTTCTCTTAAAACTGCGAGTAAGTTATTTGATACACATAAATCTGGTCTCGTACTAATGGAGTGGTCGAGGTTTAGGTTCACAATAGCGCTGTGTGGGAGCGAAGTTTTTTGTTTGTTACAATCCATCGCAGGCTTTGCAGTGCCTCGGTTAGTTAACGTCGCTGTAGTTCTAACAAGAACAGCTGGGACTTACAATTCCATGCCCGCCAGCGGTATTCGTGGATAGTCGTATTTTAACGTGTAGTCAATATTTTTCGTTTCGTTGAGCTCAGCGGTACAGCCAGAAAAAAAATGTTTTATTGATACTTTTAATCGGTAACATAAATATGTAGACATAAGAATCTTAATAGACATTAAGTTACAATTTATACAGGGTCTATTGCCGTAGCCGCCCACACAACAAACACCTACTCATATTAATGAAATATCGTATATAACTTTCAGGAATTGACGCTTAGCATTTCTGGAAGTCTAATACTTAACGACATAGTTTTATAATAGTTGTTAAGATAAATATGGAAAATTGTACATACTTGTTTAGTTGGATAGTGAGTGTCCTCGCTGTGAGTCACGCGGCACTCTGCTTGTATACAAACTGTAACTTGATTTGTTTGCCGGCGCCAATGTCAATAACTCGACACCAACGCTGTTCTAATCGAACTTCCTTGAGAGCTTTTTCGCTACAAAAAAATACAACTCAATTTTACCTTGCATTACTTACATAAAAAGTAAATGACGTCCCTTAAGTCAGAATGTCAACGACCCTGAGGAAATAGGATAATTGATTTTGAAAGTTTTGTTAGGTTATTTTTATTTTTAGTACATTAGTGAGGCAAACAATTTTTATTTTGAAACAATAAAATGATCTGTGCTGTTTATAGTGTTTAGAGGATTTTACGAATATTTTTTCAGTGTAGCTAATTGACGTTTAATACTTCCAATACACTTAGTGCAAAAGAGTAGGTACATTTTCCGCGTTGAGCCAACCATTTCCCATCCCGGTGGAAACCTACCTTTATTAGAAAATGTACGTGCCTGCGAATATTTTATGCAGGCACCAAGAGCATGATATTTACAGTATATGGCTACGTATAACAGTTACCTAGCCAGTTTTGAGTAAAACATACGTTTACTTAACTAAATTGAAATTTCGTTACCATTTGAAGTCACTTTGGTACAACCGTTTATTATGCGTAAGTATTATCAAATAATGGTCAGTGACACTTCAATCCCTCAGTCGACTTTTATGACACCCGCAGGAGGAGTTGGGGTGGTACACATTACTGCGATCGCCAATCCGCTTGCCCAGCGTGGCGATTATAGCCATTTACCTCCTAATGCGCCTATACGCATAGTTAATAGAAGAGGCCTACGTCCAGAAGTGGACTATCATAGGCTGATGATGATGATAAGCATACAATTACATATTATTCGCAAATTATAAGTGAGTGCGCGTCTCGTCGACGTACATTTTTAACGCATTTCCTTATGTTTATTATGTATGCACAAAAAATTAAATACATTGTGTTATTATGGGAATTCATAGTTTGGATACTTGTATCCCGTGTAATTCAGAGTTTAGTCTTCGCTCAGAACAATAAGTGGAAACGCGGCTTTAGAGAACGAATGAAGTCATCTTCACTGCTAATGTTGATTTTAGATACTTATCAACAAATGTCTAATCTAAACAACATCAAATAAAAACATATTTTTATAATTATGTACGCAGTAAGAGTAATTAATTTATAGTCATGTCATATAGAATTTATAGTAGTGTTTTATTTACTTTCAGACATTAGATATCTAGCGAGTAACGAGCAACGAATCTTGCTCTATTTTAGGAATTGGTTGACGGTATACTGGACTTCCTATACAGCATTGGAAAACAGTATTAGAAAATTATTACCTATTTTTTAACCATTTCTCTACATTTGTTTAGTTAAAAAAAAACTTTATTATACGTCCTTAATTCTAAATATTGGGACATCGTAATTAAGAGCAATGTTGACACCATCATGGCGACATATATTGTTTCGGAGATGCAAGCAAGCGTTGCAGACAATAGTCGCACCCTGCTCGTGGCTTGCCAGCGGCTGCGTGCGTGGTTTTGATCAATTAAACGTATGCTGCTGCGACCTTCATGCTTAGTAGGCGGATGACCGCGGTACGCGGATCGTTCTACTAACTTTCACCTACTGTAACATAGCATGATACTTCAAAACAGATCGATACGAATTGTGTGAATATAATGTAACTAATCGAGGCATTGTTGTGTTTCTTAGTGTTGTGGTTGCAACCCCGTCATAGTCGTTATCATTTGTCATGTTACTCATAATGTTTGTGCATGTCTGTGGATATATCATTTGCATATTACGGGGCCTTTTGTGAGTATTTGGGCTTGCTACTCGTTACACACGGATAAAACATGTAACTACTATTTATAATATATTATATTGAATTAAAATGTACGTGAATTCGTAAAATGATCATTGATTCATGTTACATCGTCCTTTAATGATAAAAGCATTTTCAATAGAAAATATCTAGTAGTTGAACTAGTTTCGTAAAAGTAAACAAGAACAAAATGCGAACACCTAAATCAATTGAATCGTGATATACATATGAAATATAATGTGGGGCTAGACAGGGCGATGTACTGTCTGGTCTCTGAGCTGATGGCGTGACTGCGCGTGTCTGGTGCAGAGAGGAGCCGCGGTGAGGCGAGGCGGAGGGCGAAGGGAGGGCTCTATATGGCACATCCGGAGCCATGAAGGTGGACGCCGAAGCTAAGGACGCGCCCGCCGCGCCGGCCGTCACCCCCGGAACCTCCATCGCTAGTAATACAGACTCGCCTGTGTCATCTCTGGACGGTTTGTTGGTTTAAAACTAACCTCACTAACTCGCATCAACAAACACTGTTTTAGTTTCCAGACATTAAAATGACATTTCACGTTTTGCCTGTGTTACTTTAATAAATGTACCTACCTAGATAATTGCGTTTTTATGTTTGTTAAATTTGTGTAATTGTTTTCATAGTTTTACGCTGTCGTTTTATGTGTAATGTCCAATGAAGTTACATCGTTCCCAGCTAAATTCAACATTTTCATCACTTTGTTTTCGATATTTCGACGCTACATTTTTCCTATTTAGATAGTTTGTGGTTGTATACATATACTGAACTGTCATGTCTGTAGTGTTTGGAAGCCAAAAACAGTTTAACCCCGCATGCATTACTCGTTACTGTTATCCAGCATTGACCAGATGCTTACACGCAAACCCCATTTCGATCGCTTTATCATGTTTGTTTAGAAATTGCACTCCCGTATAATATAATTTTGGTGCGGTAAAGGAAAATGGTTTTGTATCGTTTCGTAACTTGTCATATAGACAGCAATATGAGATCTCGAGCGGCGTTCATATGTATTTATATATGTATATATATAAATATAATTGTCACTGAAACAAGATACGAAATGAAGGGATCTAAATCCACACATGGCACAACTAAAATAGCTACCTAATTCAGGTTGGTGTCAATCGACAATAAGTGTCAAAATACTGTTCACTATGACTCTTTGGTATATTATATTTTATACTATACTGTTAAAAACGACCAAGCCCTTTCTTTTCAAATAACGATAATATTTATACAGCGAGTTTAACGTTCAAAAACCTTGCAATAAATAACAAAATAATGACGGTTTCATAACTGAATTCATTTGATAAATTTCTAAATCAAATTTGATGTGTTGATTCCTTCGGGATCTCAAAAATGGGCTAGCTTTTAGCAGAAATATAAGAAGCTCGATTAATAACCATTATCAAATTACTCCCCCCGTCTGTTTGTTTTTCGGTCACAGTTGGAAGGTAAAGACGGCTTCCAATTTCTCAATAATAATATGTCCGTTTGAAGTAAATAATCTCGAAGTCATTTACAAATGTATAAATGTAAACGTCTATTCAAATTCTACGTTAACACGACTAACGATACGTTTTACGATATATATTGGCAATACTCATTCGTGCACAAGCTACCTTAACCTAATCTATAACCATGTGAAATTATTTCAGTAAAATCAATGAAATTATCAAAGCTCATTATGTTAGCGGGACTCTACCTGCAATTAGGTACACGAAGGTGCATTTTTTGTCGGTACTCGATAAGGATATTTTCTTTATATCAAATGAATGCTAACTAGGGGAGACCAGGTATAAAAGTAACGCGGGATGAACGTAACAAATTCATTTAAAATTTTACTACGACATCTATCCGAACGTCCTTCAGGGCATTAGATCCCATTTCGATTCCCCCCTAACCTCAGTTACACCCACGGTGATGTGACGGCAGGTTATGCGTGTAGTGCTATGGTCCCAGAAAAATGCGTCAAAAGTAAGTTTTTAACGATTTTTTCAATCTTAGCTAGATTTTTCATGGTAAACGCTATAGCTTGCGTTTTGCATGGGTGTTGTAAAGTCACTAATCATTTACAGTTTGAGGGTTGCAAATCAATGTTTTAATGATGCTTTTTACGTTTTTTTGCTACGTGTTTGTGGGATTCTGGAAATTCGATAACCAGGGATGATTGAAACAACTTGTTACTTTCATCCCGATTTACAAATTGGAGGCTCATTGGTGCACCTATGTGCTAGCATTTATTAAATAACTCATATACTTAGTGCCTTTTTGTTGCAGAATGTCTAATATACACAACATAACAACAGACAGCAGTCCACCAAAATAGAAATTATAGCTTTAGCTGCCGTTGAGGTGATCCTTTTTTTAAATGCCCTACAGGAACGCAGCAAAGACGTACCAACTGGCTCACATACCTTTATCTAGACATGTAAAGTAAAGGAAAGCTTTACTTGAAAGTACAGCGGCACTACCCAAGGCGGGATTTGTTTCTGGAAACAAAATTCAGTGTCGATGAGGAGTAAAACACATTTTTTTATCGTATTAGGTACATTGTATGATGAGCTTAGTAGTATACTCAGAATTAAGGACAATGCAGGAAGCATTTCATTCCTTGGATTACACCTAAGCATTTGTTTATATGCCATTTAGAATAAAACAGAAAGTTGATTGCTCTCACGTTACTCATATATCTTATAGGTAATAGATAATAATTACATTCATTCATTGTTAATGTTTGTATTTGATATTGTAAGACTGTTGATTACTTAAAAATAATAATTACACATAATTATATTGATTATTTTATAGTTATTTACTTTGTTTCTATTATCCCTATGCACTGTTACAACCAGCCCTGGGGGTAGGGATAATTGCAACAAATTCCATCTTTCACTGTGAGCCATTTTTCTGTAAAACTATTCGATGTATGAAGTTTATTTTGGTACCAAAAGATACATGAAATATGTGTCTATTGCACATAAACATGCAAAGTTTGACAACTGCAACCAAAAAAATATAAAAAATCAAAAACTGAAAATTGTTACGTTCATACCTGGTCTCCCCTACTTGGCGCCTTATTGATAATAACACAAAAATTTGAAAAGATATACCGTTCGCTGTCTGCAGATAGCCCCTTCTCGCAGGTTATATTTTGAACTGTGTCTTATTTTCGGCGTACTTCCAACATAGGTAACAAACCTTTCTAATTTCGAGTGTATGAAGCATCGTACATGTCTCACAGGCTTTCCAACCTCGGAGACATCAGACACAATCCCGACGCCCGACCGGGCGTTGCTCGCCAAGCTGGAGGAAGCGAACAGGCAGATCGAGGCGGACGTCAAGAGCCTGGGGCTCAACACTGTGCACAGCCGGAAGAATTCCGACACATCGCAGATATCACTAGCTTCTGGTAATTTTAATCATTAATATTCATATTTAGATTCAGACATTCTAAGTGGGTAGGTATTATACACACGCCTTAGTGATTCCATGACATCAGAATCAATTTTAGGAGTGGCGACTCTTTGGTGGTTTTGAGTTAGCCGAGTAATTTCCGTGTGTAGAAAATTTCAATATACAGGATGAAACATAATATATATAAGTCGTGAACAGTGATACGTTTTTCTAACTCTATAAACAACTGACAATTGAATGCCCAGCCAGTTACTATGTTTCACCCTGTATAACATACATACCTATAAACCAATTATATTGTTGTTACATCACATCACACTGATAGGTAAACTCCAGCTCGATATACCTTTGTATAATTTATGAATATGTAACATAGATACTGTTGCTACAATCCGCCATCAACACGGTAACGGCACAATCGATGTTATTACTTTTTAACCTAATTCATAATCATAAACATAAAATACCCTTATTACAAGAGCATGTTCTTGTTCCATTATATCCACTAGCCTTAATAGTATCTATCCGCATTTGGGCCAATGTTTCATAAAATCGCGTGCTTCTAGCAACCTATAAAATATACTGAGGTATCTTTAGCAACCATCGCTTGGAATGATTAAGTGATTAATATCTTCCTGTACCATTTTTTCAAGGGAGTTAAGAAATCATTCTCAACACTTCATTATCATCAGTTATACGTACCTGATTACCTAGTGAAGCTGTATACATTTAATCGAACGTAGGTACATGGATATGTACAAAATCGCCCGTAGTCGCTTACTGAAACTAAGATAAAAGAGAGGCGAGAAAAACGATGCGTGTCTAACTGTTCTCTTATCTGTTGTTTATCTTAGTTGGTGCTAGTCCAAGTAACGCGATGTGTTCATGGCAGTACACTAAAAATATAACGTAATACTAAAGTGAATTTGTGCCTATTGTGATTTTAATTTGTCTCTGAAACGGTAAACGTTGTCGGTCATTATGTTGTAGTGAACAAATCAAGAAATCATAATGCTACCTAATAGAAATTACCAGGTGTACGATACCGTCTTTGAGTTTTACCTTAGCAGGTTGATAGCAAATGATGCTGCAAAGTATGAAGCTGACGGTACTTATGTATATAATTGTTTTTGATGTTAAGCGATAAATGTTTTGGATGAAAATTACAAATGGTTCAAACTAAATGAAATATACTGAAGACTACTCGGATTCTCGGACTATTGTTTTGCGTAAGGTTGTTGCGCAACCCCACTAACAGTGCAGTGACTGGATTAAGGATTACCCAAGTCTTCTGCATATTTTGTTATTAACCATGTCCTAAAGTATACCTTATGTCATCGCAGTAATAGTTATTATCGTTAACACACAACCACGTGGCCCACTGTCCGTGGTTATGAGAATTGGTGCTATTTTGTGTTGAGTCATAAACTTGTTCTGTGCAGAAAGACCTTTTAATGTTTGAATGCTTGCAATATTACGTCATTGCCCAAATAGTTTCATTCTGCTGCCGGCGGGTTCATTGCACGTTTACTGGCTTTAGGTGGTCAAGTTGACAAAATATATGTAGGTGCTGCAGGCGAAACTATCTTGGAGGCATATCCAAGCGAATACATGCGCTAAAGTTAAATTGAAGACCATTCCCTTGTCCTATAATAATAAAATATTCACAGATAAATAAATAAACGTTTTGAATTAAAATATAAATAAAAACACACATAAAAATAATCTACCAATAAATAAAAACTAAAATCTAATGATGCGTAAACGAATATATTTTCACAACATATTCATTTTTATTATGAAAACGTTCGAATTTTAATTGCTTTCCCAATAAACTTCAGTATCCATTGCACTGAAGCTAATTTCGGAATAATCCGTAAAAATACGAAGGGAACTAGGTACAATTTTTTAAAGCCGCCTAGCCTTGTAGGAGATTGCATATACACGAGAAATTTGACCATTGGTTGCGAGTGGCCGAGCGGTACAGGCATCAGCCGCAAAAGCTGAGTTCGTGGGTACGATCCCCACCTCGTACGTTGGTGATGTTGATCTTTTTTCTTTGCTATATGACAGTTTATATTTATAATGAACTGCAATTATTTTAGATGCTGCCTCTAAGCCAATAGTATCATACATGCGTGTTGCAGGCACCAGTTCCAGTTATGAGGCCGAGGGGCGAGTCGGCGGGAACGGAGAGGAGGACTTGTGGAGCACGTGGGGCCGTGTCGTCAACAACTGGGAGACCGAATGGAAGCGGAAGAACCAATTCGTTCGAGACCTGGTGCGGCAAGGCGTGCCCCACCATTTTAGAGGCATTGTGTGGCAGCTATTGGCCGGTGTGGATACGTCACCGGAGAAGAAGCTTTACGCGTCATACATCAAGGTTATTACTGAACTTTTAAGCTAGCTATTCAGACGTGATTGGCTTAACGCATAACGCCTAGATTTGCACATCTTTACAATCAATGATTCATTTGATCTCACAGAATGATCTGAATTTCAGGCGAAGTCTGCTTGTGAGAAAGTGATACGCAGGGATATTGCGCGCACCTACCCAGAGCACGATTTCTTTAAAGAAAAGGACGGCCTAGGCCAAGAATCCCTTTTCAACGTGATGAAAGCTTACTCGCTGCACGACCGCGAAGTGGGATACTGTCAAGGATCTGGCTTCATTGTTGGATTGTTACTTATGCAAGTAAGTCGAAAACGCTGAGGTTATATTTAAGGTTTTCGGTGATGTTACAGCTCGTTTAAAAAATAATAGATGAAAGCTTTTTATATGAAGAATGCGCACGTGTAGACCTTAGTAAAATTTTAAATATTATTGGATGGCAATTAAGAGGGATTGGATTTGAGATATCCTGTTCAACTTTATTCTAACGTAATAGGCAATTAACTCTATTAGCCCTATATCCCCGATCAGCAACAAAATAATACTATGATCATCAACAATGCGATCATATAGGCAATAATCGAGAAATTCTAGTACCAGCCTTCCTCCTTAGCCAATACAGATACCAAATTGCATTTGTTTTATTCCAAAATATACTGTGCCTCTAATGAATGACATTATTAAAAATCACTAGTGGACATAATTTTGGTTATTGTTCTTCTGTTGTTTTGACATGTGTTGAGCAATTCCATGCGAGAGTGTAAATGTAAGTGACCAATTTCTCGCATGTTTATGTATTAAATTTTCTGAATTTTTTCATATTTTACTGATATGTCTAGATATCAAATTAATACTTATCTAGATACAATGTAACACTTACACTTGGATCATAAGTAAAGAAACAGACGGTCAAATGGTCACTTTTATTATGTACAGTTACATGGATTTACCCTGGTTGTTATTGGAACAGGTAGGTAAAGACGAATGGTATTTGGACGTAGTTATACAAAAAGGAACCAATCCATACGAATTTGTCTTTCAAAAGATTTACTTTAGAATATTTTGATCTAAAGTGGTAATTAAAATGAAAAAATATTGTGGTTTGGTTCCGTTTTACATAACTACGTCCATTTAAGAAAACGTCAGACAAAGTTTTCGCTTCTAATATTGCACATGACTGCAGATGCCCGAGGAGGAGGCGTTCGCAGTGCTGGTGAAGATTATGCAGCAACACCGCATGCGCGACATGTTCAAGCCGAGCATGGCCGAACTCGGCCTCTGCATGTTCCAGCTCGAGAATCTGGTCCAAGAACTGCTGCCGGACTTGCATGTCCACTTCCAATCACAGGTAACTCGATAAAACACGCGCCTCGTATTATACTCGTGTATACTATCCATGTTTGTGAAAACAATTGAACAGTTTTTTTTTTATCCAAGCCGTGATGATAGGCCAAAAACAACGGAAGCTCTAGCAGGGAAAGACAATATGTAGTAGGGTGGATCGATTTTTTTATTTTCGGATAATCATTAAATAATCTTTACGAATCGATACTATGTGGCTAGAGAAACAAAAAATAGTATGACCATTTTTGGATATTTTATCATTTTGGACCCCATTTAGAGGCCTGAAGATCGGCCTTATTTTTGAGGTTTTTTTAAGAAAACTCAGGTGAGCATGGATATTTTCTGTTTTAATTTTATGGATAACCAAAATAAGATTGTTTTGCATAATTTTTGGATTTGCGTGGTTTAATTATATGAAAATTGTTAGCAGTATCTCCAAAAAATGATTTTCAACTTCGAGGCTCTTGCGGCAGTACTTCCCGAATGATTATCGGAAAAAGATATATTGTTGAAGATGTTACTTTTTAGACAGATTATTCTTGTAGGGCCGCGTTTCAGAAATTCTTGAAAAAAAATTTTGGTTCATACATTGAAGTATGAAAAAAAAATTTTTTTTCGGATTTTTGGAAGCGCGGGCCAATAAAATAATAAACAACATTCTTTAACAATATATCTTTTTCCGGAAGTTATTTGGCAAGTACTGCCGCAAGAGCCTCAAAGTTGAAAACCAGTTTTTGCCGATACTGGTTATAATTTTCATGTAATTACATTGTGCAAATTCTAAATTTATGACAAATAATGTTATTTTGTTTCTACATAAAAGTAAAATGGAAAATATCCACGAACTACTGACTTTTCTTAAAAAAACCTTAAAAATAGAGTCGATCTTTGGGCCTATAAACGAAGTTCTAAATGAAAGTAAATCCAAAAATGATCATAATATTTTTTGTTTCTCTAGCCACGAAGTATCGATCCATAAAGATTATTTTATGAATTTCCAAAAATAAAAAAATCGATCCACCCTAATATGTAGTCTCAATTATAAAGCCTTGACTTGACTTTAGTTAGAGTAACCCTCAAACGAAGTGTCGACTCAGGCCATACAACCATTAGGCTCGCATTATGAGTTAACCATTTGTTGTTAGACCCGAGCTCGGGATCGTAAAGTTATAGTTAAAGCGTCATTTTAGGATAGACTTATTATTACGGCGTAAAATATATTAAATTTTAAGACCAACAAAGCCTATGTGTATGCAAATATGACGAACTTGAACTGAATGAAGTAACATGGTTTTAAATGAAACGGAACGTAATGTTTTACAGATAGCCCTGGTGAAGAAGTTTCGAAAATATGAATGGGGATCAAAATCTATGAGATCAGAAAAAAAGTATTTTAGTATGAAGGTGGAGTAAAGTTATACATTTGCCAAACTTCACGAAACAATTTGTGTGTGTAACACCTGGTTAAGGGTCTATGTCGTGGCGTCTGGGTGCTGCAGGGTATTACATGTCACGCCAATGTATGAATATATCCATGTAGTTTATAACACAACTTTGTTAGTGGGACTGTAAGCATCTATTTTTTTCAGTACTTAATTCAAGATAAATTTGATACGAAATGTTGCATAATACCGTCCGTTATTTTACGTCATATAAAGACAGGGCACAGGCTCTAATTCGTATAAAAAAATACTGCCTTTTCGTGTCGTTGAGCATACTGCTTATTTTTACTCGATCTGAGCCGTTCATTCGTTCGTTCATGGAAATTAAACCTTTCTAAATCGCAGGTTACTTGGGATGTGTTCTTAAATACCCAAAATTTGGCCTAGCGAGCCGAATAGGTTTAATTTCTAAAAGTTATAAGATTTAGGATATAAGTTACGACACTAATATGATTATTGTTTATTTACAGAGCTTTAGTACATCGATATATGCAAGTAGCTGGTTTCTCACTCTGTTCACTACAACGCTCTCGCTCCCACTCGCCTGCCGCATCATGGACGTCTTCTTATCGGAAGGGATTGAAATTGTATTCAAAGTAGCCCTCGCTATGCTGACGCTCGGTAAAAACGACCTACTTTCCCTTGACATGGAAAGCATTCTCAAGGTACGCCACATTAAAATAATAACACAATTATTATGTTATAGTTATGTTATATTGAAGATTTTGTAATACAATGTATGTTTATGTTACACTAGCCTATAAAGAGCTGTGTAATATTTACAAACGCCCTTTACCTCTAAGGTTGTCATGACAACGACGGGCAATGAGTGTTGGATTGGGATCCAAACTGCCGTTTAGA